>CABHPR010000195.1:0-14944 GCA_902168415.1 Peromyscus melanophrys
ATAAGACTGGGTAGTCCTTTCTCTTCTCCAGTGTCTAATTAGCCCTGCCTTGGAGGCTTTGCATTATCCTGTGTAGAAGGAAGACTGTTCGTCCTGGAGTTGGATAAATGGTGCAGTCCTGAGGGACTCTTTATTTGAGGACCCATCTTATGTGCAACAGTTACCCTGTTAAACTACTGTACATTTTCATGTATTAGAATCTCAGTGTCAAAAAGCAGTGTAATTGCACGTTCAGTTTAAGCTGTGGACGATCTTGCTTTGTTTAGCCGAGAATTTCTCAACCTGACACTGCTGACATTTTGCACAAGACAGTCCTGTGTCTTCATGTTTAGCAGCATGGTCTGTCCTCTGCCCACTAGATGTCAGTAGCCGTAGGCTTTGTAACTCACAGAAATTTCAGGACCTGTTGGTTTACCTCAGACAGTTTCTCCTGTGTATAGACAGCAGTAGAATCAACACGTGTTTCCTTTGTGCGATTCTAGCTGCTGCTTCTGTGAGTGGACAAGATAAATAGTGGATGTGGAAAGGACACATACAATTTGGCTGTGAGTGTGGATCATTGGAGGAGTGCTTGTGTTGGTAAAATTCTTATCCGGGGAGACGTAAGCCGTATCTGCCCTTCCTCCTAAGATCCCAACAACAGACCGAGGTTTCTGGGGAGCCGGTGAGTTCATTGGGCTTACTTACAGAGCATAGATGAGGGTTACTTATTGGATGTGGGTGCTCCCCTCACAAAAGGCTGCACTGGAAAGCCTTTACCCAGCAGGGATGATAGCCTTCTCATAGCTCATAGCTGGACTCCCTGCCACCTTCCACTGTCTTCCCTGGCTTATACACTCTATACCAGAGGTTCTCAACCTGTGGGTTGTGGCCCCTTTGGGGTTCGAATGACCCTTTCACAGGGGTCACAGATCAAATATCTGCATATCAGATAATTTACATTATGATTCATAGCAATAGCAAAAGTAGTTATGAAGTGGCAGCAAAAATCATTGTATGGTTGGGGTCACCACAACATGAGGAGCTGTGTTAAAGGGTCGCAGCACTAGGAAGTTGAGAACTACAGCTCTAGACTCTACTTGAAGCTGTGCAGGTAGAGCAGTGTCGCGGACAACGGGTGGTGTGGACAGCAGGATACTCAGTGAGGTCTCCTGACCCAGCTGCCTTTCCAGGAGAGATGTAAACAGTCAACAAGTCCATCTGGTATGACCTTTGCAAGTGGACACAGCTAAACGCCCCTCCAAGATGGCAGTTGTTTGGCTTGGAGGATAGGCCTGTACAGCAACTTGACATAGAATGGCCCTGAGTGTGATGTTCTGGGTTGCACTCCCAGCACAGAAAAAATAAATGTAAAATTTGACTATATGGCTGGAGACAAAGCTCAGTTGGTGGATTTGTGCTCAGCACGTGTGAGGTCTAAATCTAGTGCAGCAGCACACATCTGTAATCCCAGCACTTGGGAGGTAGAGGCAGGAGAATCAGAAGTTCCAGGTTATCTTCAACTACATAAATGAGTTTGAGGTAGGGTTGTGTGCGACCCATCCTCATTTTCTATTAAAAACAAACTGGTGATGACCAACACTCAATAGGACTCAGTAACTGGCTTGTTTTATATGAAACAAAGTTCATATTTCTCTGCAAATGCCACATTTGCAGAAGTTTGTTTTTCTGATAGTCTCTCTGAGACCTATACCCTCACTTCAGTCACATTAAACTGTTGGGGAATGTTATGTTAAGATGTGTTACTTCTGTTTATGTTGCATTTGTTTAACTCTGTGAAGCTGTGTTACTTTGCCTGTCTAAAACACCTGATTGTCTGATAAAGAGCTGGATGGCCAATAGTGAGGCAGGAGCAAGGATAAGTGGGGCTGGCAGCCAGAGAGGATATATAGAAGGAGAAATCTGGGAGAAGAGAGATCTAGGAGCGAGAGGAGGAGAAGGACATCAGGGGCCCACCACCCAGCTATACAGCCAGCAATGACGTAAGAGTAAAAGTAAGATTACAAAAATAGAGAAAGGTAAAAGCTGAGAGGCAAAAGGCAGACAAGTTAATTTAAAGTTAAGAAAAGCTGGAAAGAAACAAGCCAAGCTAAAGCTGGGCATTCATAATTAAGAATAAACCTCCATGTGTGATTTATTTGGGAGCTGGGTGGTAGGCCCCCAAATGGACAAAGAGTAAGAAAACAAATAACATTAAACCACTTATGTTTTAAAAATTTTAAATTTTATATATATGAATATTTGCCTGTATATATGTATATGTGCCACATGTGTGCAGTAAAAGGGACCAGTATCGGCTCAGGACACCCCAAGACCAAGTTCTCAGCACAAAGGAGATTTATTTGCCCCAGAGTGACAAAGGGTGGGGAATAAGAGACAAAGACAGGAGATAGAAGACAGGGAGAAGGGGAAGGGAACCAGGGAGAGGGGAAGGGGGATTTATCCCAAGGGGAACATGGGACTGCCTCTGGATAGAGAGGAGACAGATGTGGCCCAGAGGCAAATGGTGGTTTATAAAGGTAAAGGGGAAACCCCATGTTAGGATAAGGTGTTTAGTTTTAATTGGGCATGTTAATTAGGTGAGCCAAAGGGGGCTTTTGATTGCTGGACTTCAATACTTTGACAGCTGGACCTTGGTAATCAGCCTCAGGAAGAACAAGTGGCCAGTAAGAGAATAGACCTTGGTGACTAGTTTCAGGACTGTAATCTAACAGTTTTTAGCAAGGCAGAGGGAACGGGGAGAAGGGCAAGGCCTGCCATAGCCATGCCTGCTATGCTCAGGCTGGCTAGAGTCTCTTCATGCAGGTGTCAGAGGAGACCAGAAGAGCACATTGGATTCCTTGGAATTGGAGTTATAGCCAGTTGTGAGCTGCTATCTGGGTGCTGGGGAACTGATCCTGGGTCTTCTGCAAGAGTAGCAAGTACTCTTCTTTTTTTTTTTTCCCCCTTTCTCTTTGTGAGACAAGGTTTCTCTGTGTAACTTTGGCTGTTCTTGAACTTGCTTTGTAGACCAGGCTGGCCTTGAACTGAGAGATCTGCCTGCCTCTGCCTCCCCAGTGAGTGCTGGAATTAAAGGTGTACACCACCACCACCCAGCACAGCAAGTGCTCTTAACTACTGAACCATCTCTGCAGCTCCGTAGCTGTTTTATTTACTTATTTTTGTTGTCACCAGGGACCAAATCTAGGGCCTTAAGCATCCTAGGAAAGAGTGTTCAACCACTGAGCAATCTGTTAACCTAGAGAACTCTTGGTCCATTCATATTTCTAGATATCTAGAATATCTGTCATATATAAAACAGAATCTCCTTCATTATCCTTGTCTTCCTAGTAAACTGTTGTAGTTCAGTTTTGGATATTAACTCCTATGTGTAAAGTTTATTGTCTTGAGAAGTGGAATGTCTGGGCCTGCCTTCTTTGCATAGTGCAATATCGTGGAAACCAGATGCAGGAAGAGGAGACTGAGCTCAGTTGGCAGTGAGAGGCAATTGCTGCACTCCACCAACTGACCGAGGGTCAGGCTAGGCTGTAGCAGTAGATTGTCCGGAAGTGGCCGATTAAAGACAGTGGAGTTAGGATGATTTGTGATAAAACTTGGGGGACACAGCATCTGTCTACTCACCCCAGATCTCATGACAGACCAAAATATGGATACCATTGAAGTCCTGCTTAGTGAACCATTGAGTTTATTGGGGTTACTTAGAGGGACAGAAATCACTTAAAGACAGCTGTGTCATCCAAGCCCACCCCACCGTGGATGACAGTCACAAAGCTGGAAACTGGAACACTGCACAGCCTGCTGGCAGCCCACCAGACGGGAGAGCATCCTTTCCAAGTGACTCTGCTCTAAACCTCTGCCAGGCAGCCTGGCTGGTTTCTGCTTGTTCCAGGCAGTTGGTGTGATCTCAAGAGTCTCCTTGCAGCTTGGCTTGTCTGAGTGACGCTCAGCACTATTATTGTTTATAATCATAACAATATTATGTAATATTGTTATATTGGGGCGTAGTGGACCTGGTCCGTTTCAGGGACTTCCTGAAGCTATCTGGAGTTGTTTATCTTCTGTTTTAAGGAGCTTTTCTGCAGGATGGAATGTTTTAATCTCGGAGGAAGCTTACACAACAGGGTAGCAGTAAATAGTGACTGTGGTTTGAGACGGAGTGATATCTTTATAGCCTGTGAAGGGAATGTGGTGGGGCAGCTGAGAACATTTTGAACTTTTTAAAGATTGTTATATTTCTGCCTACAGGCTTCTGTGAGGATAGCAGCAAAATCCACGTTCCTCATTGCGTTTTAGTTCTAGTTCTTTGCTCATTGGTTGATAGATGACTGGAGACCGGTGCCTGACTGGAGACAGCCAGAGTCTGAGGGCCAGAAAACAAGGTCTTAAGTAGACATGTACATGTTGCTTCATTAACACATAAGTGACAGTGCACTGTACACTAGGGCTGAATAAGAGGGCCAAGGACACTCCTGATGCACAGCTACTGCAAAACGCAGATAGGAGGGAGGCAGCTAAGAACGGATGGTTACAGAAAGATCATACTGCCTAATTCTACATATTATTATTATTATTTTTTGCATGTGCTTATTTGGTGTCTTAGTCACTGTTCTTATAAGAGAAAGCATTTAATTGGGGTCTTGCTTACAGTTCAGAGGTCATCATGGTGGGGAGCCTGGCAGCAGGCCTGGCACTGGAGCAGTAACTTAGAGCTACATCCTGATCTGCAAGAAGGGAGGGGAGGAAGAGGTGTGGGAGAGACAGACAGACAGACACTGGTCTTGACTTGGGCTTTTGAAACCTCAAAGCCCACCCGCAGTGACATGCTTCTCCAACAAGGCCACACCTCCTAATCCTCAAACACGTGCCACTCCTTGGGGACTAAGCATTCAAATATATGAGTCTATGGGGCCGTTCTTATTCAAACCACCACATTTGCAAACAGTCTTTCTAAAAATTAGCAATTTCAGGTCATCATTCATTTCCGCTCTAGTTCCATTTGCTGGACTCCAGCTAGAGTTGTGTGTCCTTCATTCTTGTTTACTAATCTGTACTTTTTTTCTTGTTTGTAAAGGAAACTTTTCAGTATACACTTTTCAAGTGGGCTGAAGAGCTTGATGCACTCAGTCGAATACAAGACTTACTTGGTTGCTATGAGCAGGCCTTGGAACTATTTCCTGATGATGAAGTGATTTGCAATAGTATGGGAGAGCATCTCTTCAGGTTTGTAGTGACTTAACTATTACTTGTTGAAGATTATTCTTTATCAGTCCAAAGCAAGTATATGTTATGCATTAACTTACTTTGTTTGGTTTGAGATGGAGTCTTACCACCAGCTCAGTCTGGGCTGGAATTTGTGGGCTTGCGTGATGTCTCAGCCAGAGACTACATGTATACACCACTATGCCTGTAGATAGAGTAATTTAAATAGGGAAAGTTTATTGTACATAATTAACTACAACAGGATCGGAGGAGTGAGTGATTAGTTAGGAATAAGGAGAACTCGAAAGAATGTAGGAATAGTAAAGATGGTCTGTAATCTGGCAATTTACAGTTAGGTTTACTTTGTGTGTGCACATGTGGGTGTGCGCGCATCTGTACGTGTGTGTGGGTAATGTGCCATGATTTGCATGTGGGTGTCAGAGGACAGCTTTTGGAGTTGGTTCTCTCCTTCCGCCGTGTAGGCCTTGGGGACTGAACTGAGGTTTTCAGGCTTAGTGGCAGGAACCCTTACCTGCTGAGCCATCTTGCAGGGCCATGGCAGTTTTACAGTACATTATTTAAGAGTCATTCTCCTGGGACTGAGGAACTGTCGAAGGGAGAGATTTCTTTACTGGACTCAGATCCAGTCCTTGTTTGAAAAGACACAGCTGTGGTTCACAGGATGCCTTGCCAGAAAACTGGTGCATCTGTTTTCCTTTTGGGGTGCCAGAGAAGGCCTAATGGAGAAGTATAAGTTTGGAGCGTACTGTTAATGAAACTCCGCTGGGTGGAGTCCTAGGTAAGCTGCCACCACTGCTGCTGGCGCCATGCCCTGGGATGCTGTTGCCTCCCATGCACACAGGGAGCCCTGAGCACAGGGGACCGGAACACTTCCCTTCTGTGGTGTCTCCTGCACCTTGTACTGACCGGTGGCTGTTAAAGGCCAGATACGCTTTCACATTGCAGGCGAAGTGGGTGTGTTTGGTAGTAAGTCAGGAACTGGTTGTCTTCAGTTAGTTTGATTGGAAAGCAACACTAGCCGAAGGAAAGGGAATACGGGGCAAGTCGGAAAGAATCCAAGAGCAGTCTTCTTCAGGTCCTTTCTGAAGTCACAGTGTACATTCCCACCTCCGCAGTGAGTCACGTGCTTGCAGGCTGGGGAGCCCTAGTACACAGGGTTTTTATTGGAGGTTGCATACTTAGCCTCCACCTCCCTGTGGTGCACACCCAGACTGTAGACTCCCAGAATAAAAGCCATATGCAGCATAAGTCACATTGCTTATATAAACATTGAGGTACATTGGATCCCTCATTATCCATTAAAACAATGAAAACCCTCATCAGTCTAAGTACCCACGTGACAGTCAGAGGTCAGCCTTGTAAGTAGTTTCTCAAAGGACACCCATCAGGCCTGCCATGTGAACTCTGTGCACACCAGCACACCATACACATTCCTGAGAAATTACAGGACTACAGTGAAAAGTTAGCATTGCTTGTGAATTTGGAAGTTGTAATGGGGGAAAGAGCATGGTTCTGCCACATTGGCAAGTTGCAGTTTCAGATTTAAGAATTTAATAAATGAACCTCATTTTATATTCCTTCTAGATGTTCCCATGCATTTCTGCACCGTTGTCTTCTCTCAGATCATTGATGTTGTTAGTAATGAGCTGAAAAGTGCCTTAGTGCCCACAGAATTTCTCTTAAATATATCTAGAGTCTGTTAGCCGTTGATAATTATTTTAGTTAGATTTTCTATTGCTGTGAAGAGACACCATGACAAAGTCAGCTCTTAAAAAGAAAACATTTAGTTGGGGCTGTCTTACAACAGGTTCAGTCCACTGTCATCATGGTGGGACATGGCAGTGTACAGGCAGACAGGGCGGTGCTGGAACTGAGAGTCCTACATCTTGATCGACAGGCAAGAGGATGAACTGAGACACTGGGCATGGCTTAAGCATATATGAGACCCTAAGTCCACTGCCACAGTGACACACTTCCTCCAACAAGGCCACACCTCCTAACAGTGCTACTCCCTGTGAACTTAGCGGTGCCAGTTACATTCAAACTAGCACAATAATCAACCTGGTAGTTTTGTCTCCTACTCCCAAGGGCTGTGTAGGGCCAGGGCTCTGGAGAAGGGAGTGTGTACAATCTCTGCAGTTCCGATAAAGTAAATGAATTCAGCAGTAGGCTTCCTTGTTACACATCTTGGTTCAGCATGGTGAGGCTTGTTCACATTAATACCATGTGTTTTCTTCTGTGATGTGTTGTTCTGTGCAGTCTCAGAATATAAACTAGATACCTCTCCCTTCGGGATAACAAAGAAGTAACGTATACTGACCTTAAGTATTTCAGTTTTAAAACGTGAGTGCCTGCAATCTAACCAGCACCTCCCTTTTGTTACTTGTCCCATTTGTCTTAGCCATGCCTAGAATGAGTAGTCATGATGAAGCTTCTCTAGAATGGATGGTGACTAAAGGTGCTTGGGAAGAAATGATTGAGAATTCCTCTTGTTCTGCTCTGTTGAATGTGTGTGCTCCGTAAACTCCTGATTCGTGACAGCTGTGTAGAGAATGAGATAGTAGTAGAAATCCGTGTCTCTGCTCAAGTGAGAGCTCATGGGGTGAACAGAGTAGAGACCAGTTTGGATGCTGCTGACGTCCGATGGGATGTGAGACACTTACTAGTCATGGGTAGTGCAGTCAGCCTGTGATTAACTATTTAAACAGGGACAGGGAGGTTTTCACCACAGTTTGAGAAGCAGCATTCAGAAGACTTACTAGTAGTTCCCCTTTGTCTTTTATTTTTCATCTGCCCATATTCAATTCAGTACAAGTTAATGCCTTTGATGCCCCATTCCCACACACAGACCCTCTGAGATGCCTAGGTAGAGATTCAGAAAAGAAGTCAGGAGAGTGCCTTACTCACAGAAGGAGAAAGTTTTGCCTGGAGGTAGACTGCTCTGGGATCTGGGGTAGTGAGTGAACAGAGGCACTGTAATTGACCACATAGAGGTGAATGTATTCTTTCATATCTTCCCCTAGAATGGGCTTTCGCGATGAGGCAGCTGGGTATTTTCATAAAGCAGTGAAGCTCAACCCTGATTTCAGTGATGCAAAGGAGAACTTCTACCGTGTTGCAAACTGGTTGGTGGAGCGTTGGCACTTCATCATGCTTAATGACGCCAAGAGGAACAGGGTTTATAATGCAGCCATCCAGAAGGCCGTGAGCTTGGGCTCCAAAAGTGTTTTGGATATTGGCACAGGAACTGGAATACTGAGGTTTGTTGTAATTATTCTTTCTTTATTATATTTACATGACTGAACAGTTTTGTTAGAGACCAAAATTGTAACATTGGTATATAAAAATGGCAATTGTTTTTTCATAATTGTTAGAGTTATTCATGTAACTATTCTTTTTTATTTTTTGAGACAGGGTTTCTCTGTGTAACAGTCTTGGCTGGCCTCCAACTCATAGAGATCTCCCTGTCTCTGCCTCCTGAGTGCTGGGATTAAAGGCACGTGCCTGCTGGGCGGTGGTGGTGCACACCTTTAATCCCAGCACTCGGGAGGCAGAGGCAGGCGGATCTCTGAGTTTGAGGCCAGCCTGGACTACCAAGTGAGTTCCAGGAAAGGCGCAAAGCTACACAGAGAAACCCTGTCTCGAAAAACAAAAACAAAAACAAAAACAAGTTCAAGAAAACTAAGAAAAACTTGGGGTTATTGAAATTCTGAATAATGAATTTTAGAGTATTTTTTATATTAACATTTTGGTGGAATCTAGAAAGCCTATTGAGCAAACTTCTTGCCAGTTGTGTCTTAATTATGTGGATGCTGAGCTGGGTGTGGTAGTACATGCCTTTAATCCCAGAACTTGGGAGGTAGAGGCAGGAGGATTTCTGTGACTTTGAGGCCAGCTTGGTCTACACAGTGAGTTGCAGGACAGCCAGTGCTATGTAGAGAGACCCTGTCTCAAAAAGCAAAAAGCAAAACAAAACAAAACAAAATGTGTGGGTGTCATTTTTTTATTGAATGGTTTGTTTTTAAACAAGTATGCTAATTCATTCTTTTTATTTATTATTATGATGATACTTATTACTATTTTTCTTTTTTTTTTTTGAGACAGGGTTTCTCTTTGTATTCCTGGCTGTCCTTGAACTCCCTCTGTAGACCAGGCTGGCCTTGAACTCACACAGATCTGCCTGCTTCTGCCTCCTGAGTGCTGAAATTAAAGACGTGCACCGCCATACCCAGCTTCATTTATTATTATTTTTTTTATCTTGATTTTTTTTTTTTTTTTAGACCTTTTTGAGATAGTGTCTCACTATGTATCTTTGGCTGTCCTAGAACTTGCTATGTAGCTGGCCTTGAACTCACAGAGATTCACCTGCCTCTGCCTCCTGGGTGCTGGGATTAAAGATATGCTCCACAGGGGGCTGGAGATGACTCAGGGGTTAAGAGCACTGGTTGCTCTTCCAAAGGTCCTGCGTTCAATTCCCAACAACCACATGGTGGCTCAGAACCATCTATAATGAGATCTGGTGCCCTCTTCTGGCCTATAGGCAAATGCACAGGCAGAAGACTGTATACATTAAAAAAAAAAAAAAAAAAAAAAAAAAGATGTGCTCCATCACTGCCTGGCCTAATTAGATTATTATTAATCTCTCTCTCTCTGTGTGTGTGTGTGTGTGTGTGTGTGTGTGTGTGTGTGTGTGTGTGTGTGTGATGTATTTCGTGTGTACATGTACTGTGCAAGCCTGTGCACCACAGTGTGAATGTGGAAGTCAGAAGTTAACTCTCAGGAGTCAGTTTTTCCTTCCACTGTGGGTTTCAGGGATTGAACTTGAGTTGTCAGACTTGAGTGGCAGATGCTTTACCCGTTGAGCCGTCTTGCTGGCCCTAATCGTTAAATGCAGAAGAAATGATCGATATATTGAAGAATGGAAGGAAGATCTCGTGTTTGAAGAGTCATAATTTTGTTAAAATTGGAAGCATTTACGGTGGGTCTTTCCTCTCTTGCAGCATGTTTGCTAAGAAGGCTGGTGCTCTCTCAGTGTACGCCTGTGAATTGTCCAAGACCATGCATGCGCTTGCCTCTGACGTAGTGGCTGCAAACAAGATGGACACTGGGATTAAGCTCCTCCATATGAAGTCACTTGATATAGAGATTCCAAAACACATTCCTGAAAGGTGTGTTTATAACTCACAAAATCATTAAGATGCATTTCCAGCTTCTTATGTTAAAATAAGTATTAACATCCTCATTTTGTGGTACGGTTATCAGCCAGTTTAATAAGATACAGGATTTTATAATAACATACTTTTTAAAAAGTACCTAAAGAACTCAAGAAAAATTGATACTGAGGAAGTTAACAAAAACCCTTCTTTAACACATCATATAAACCCATGCTTTTTTGTCCATAAAAGTGGATAGACTTCCTGTAGGTCAGCAGTGTTAAGTAACTATTTAAAGTGTAAACAGTTCACACTGAGCAGACATCCCATCTTCATCACTAGCCTTGATTAAAATGAAAGTTTAGAGGTGCCAGTTGACAGAGTGTTTTCCTGTGGCCTTCAGATGCTGTAAGTGCAGTCTGAGAAGCCTTATGTTTTCATCTGCGTCTCACTGTGGGCAGGAGAGCAATGGAAGATTAGAACTAGCAGGGATTTGAACGTCATCGGGCCATCATTTTAAAGAACTTTCCTTTTTAAAAAATTTTTCAAGACAGGGTTTCTCTGTGAAACAGTCCTGGCTGTCCTAGAACTCACTCTGTAGACCAGGCTGGGCTTGAACTCACAGTCACAGAGATCCACCTTCCTCTGCCTCCGAGTGCTGGGATTAAAGGCGTGCGCCATCACCGCCCGGCTGAACTTTCCCTTTCATACTGTAACACTTGTGTTGTAACTGCCCGTGCTGTCTGTCTTCTGGCTTACTTAAATGCAGTCTACATGTAAAGAAGTTTTTGGTACTCTATTGTTATTTGAACTCTGATTTTTAAGACTTCTAGTTTTAATAATGTGTGCATGGTACTTACACTTGTCAGTGGTCTTTGTTAGAGAAGAAGTTTATCAGATTGTTAACGCAGGTGTATACTCATTTTATACAAAACAGAAACGTTGTCCTAAGTTGTCTTAGGAGCCTAAGGTCACAGAATTTAAACAAGAGGCACATAATTTTTCAGGTAGGGTTCCTCCTGGCTGCAGTTGGCTGCCTGTTCGTTGTGTCCTCATGTGACCTTTCCTGTGTGTGACCTAATGCTAGTGTTCGTTCTTTCAGCAGGACACCAGTCCTGCTGGATTAGGACCTCATGTTGGTGACTTCTTAACCTTAATGCCTCCTAAGGGCTCTGTCTCCAAGTATACGATTAGGGCTTCCACATAAGATTTGGACTGGCATGAAGCCAAGGTTACTGTAATGTGTATTTCCCTCACAAGAGTGATTTTGAAGCAGGTGAAATAGATATTTCAATTCAGACTCTTACTTGTTCACTTTGACCATAAGCAAATTTCTGGACTAAGTTGTAGGACTAGACGATTTGAGGTACTATTCATAGTCTAAGTGTATGCGGTTATAAATATTGAATGTTTTCTGTCTGTAGGTATAGTTGGGTCTAGGTACTGTGGAGGATACCCAAGTCATCCCTACCTCTCAGATGCCTCCACATCTGGAGAGGAGCATAAGGACAATTATGACATTTTTGTACATCTTTAGATACAGAAGTGAACGGTGCCGCAGTGAAAGCTAGAGAAGTTCAGAGAAGGGGAAACCTTCTTTCTGAGAAAGAAAGAATGACTGAGGAAAGGAGTTGACCTCTGGGGTGGGTCTGTGAAGACTGGAGAAGGGATAGGAGAGGCTCTGGAAAGAATGAATGACTGAGGAAAGGAGCGGACCTCTCGGGTAGGTCTGTGAAGACTGGAGAAGGGATAGGAGAGGCGCAGTCAGATACGTGTAATGTAGACGGTCAAGATGGAATTTTTGGGAGGGAAGGTTCTTGTCAGCATTAAATGTTATTTGCATATCAAATCATAACTGGACTAGCAAGGTGGCTCACTGGTAAAGACATTCGTTGCCAAGCCTCATGACCTGAGTTCAGTCCCTCAAACCCACAGGGTAGAAGGAGAGAACCATCTCAGACATCCATACGTGTATCACGGTACACCTGTACCCACAGAAATAGTGTATACATGTATTCACACACAAAAAAAATGTTTAAAAAAAAAAGACAACTGAAAAAGAAAATTCATTCCTGGTGGGGTAGTGCACGCCTTTAATCCCAGTACTTGGGAGGCAGAGGCAGGAGGATCTCTGAGTTTGAGGCCAGCTTGGTCTACAGTGTGAGTTCCAGGACAGTCAGGGATACACAGAGAAACCCTGTCTCCAAAAAACAAAAACAAAACAAAAATTCATTTTGAGAAGGGTCATTGATGGTAGAGAATCTGGATGTATTCCCTCCCTGATTTGCTTTTGCTTTTTTAGTGCAGGGTTTCAAGTAGCCCAGGCTAGCTTCAAACCCATGGTGTAGTCAAAGATTACCTTTAACTTCTGCCTGATCCTCTTGTTTCCACATCCCAAGTTCTGGCTGGGAGAAAATCATTTGTCTGGGGTGTTAGAAGCTCAATGTTTGATGTTAAGGAAGGGACTAGTAAAGATGTGGGTACCAGTTACTCTTAAGGACTTAGGCAGTGAATGAGAGTCTGAGAAGGCAACCTCTTTATACCTAGATTAAGGAAAGGGAGCTGATGAAGAAGAGAGGAGCCCAAGGGACACCTCAGGATTCAGGGGAAGATACTAAAATAAAATGTATCAGAAAAGTTTACATAGGGATTTTCTATAACATGTTTGCCTTTTTCTCTTGTCTTGACAGCTTTATATAAATAGCATGTCATTTTACTTACATGTATCTTTAAAACATCATTCTATAGAGTGTCCCTAGTTGTAACAGAAACTGTCGATGCAGGTGTGTTTGGAGAAGGAATTGTGGAGAGTTTAATTCATGCATGGGAGCATTTACTTCTGCAACCAAAGGTAAGCCGTGTGAAAACACTCAAATCTGATTTCATTATAAGAATTCATTATTTCAAGAGGCCCAAGAATGTTCGCAAGACCAGAACTATATCAGAGTATGTCTGTGTACCTGAAAAGAAACCAGAGAAAGCATTCAACAGTGGTGTAACACAGTGTGCACTGTGTGTACCAGTGAGGTACAGCGGTGTGACGCAGTGCGCACTGTGTGTACCAGTGAGGTGCAGCGGTGTGACGCAGTGCGCACTGTGTGGACCAGTGAGGCGCAGCGGTGTGACGCAGTGCGCACTGTGTGGACCAGTGAGGCGCAGCGGTGTGACTCAGTGCACACTGTGTGTACCAGTGAGGTGCAGCGGTGTGACGCAGTGTGCACTGTGTGTACCAGTGAGGTGCAGTGGTGTGACGCAATGCGCACTGTGTGGACCAGTGAGGTGCAGTGGTGTGACGCAATGCGCACTGTGTGTTCCCGTGAGGTGCAGCGGTGTAACGCAATGTGCACTGTGTGTTCCCGTGAGGTGCAGCGGTGTAACACAGTGCACACTGTGTGTACCAGTGAGGTTTACGGATAAGAGTTCGATGAGAAGGGAGTCGTATGAATGACATTATTTGTGGAGGGACTGACTAAAATTCTTGAGTACAGTTGTTGGAGAGGGAAGTACTTTGAATCTTACAGTGTTAATGCTTGGAATTTTGGCAAATCTCTAGAAAAGAGGATGGTAATATTTTAAGGTACTCAGTGAGTTCAGGCTGCTAGACAGAACACTGAACTCCTCTGCTGTAGCCCATGTGCTGTATGTATAGTACAGTTCATTTACTATATACATTGAATATATCAAGGGACTTTAATAAAATCCACTGTTTATAGAAGATGATATGTTTTTAACATAGAACAGCAGTTCATTTTTCAAATAGATAATGACTTTGATATTCTTCTTTTTTCTTTTTCTTTTTTGGTGCTAGGAGTTGAAGTTGGTGCTTCACACATGGCTAGTGTTCTCTACTGCTGAGCTATATGTCAAGTCTGCTTTTTTTCCTGTGTTTTAAATATGTATTTACTTTTCTGTTTGAATGTTTTGCCAGTGTGTGCCTGTCGAGTGTGTGTGTGCCTGTGGGATGTGTGTGCACCTGTCGAGTGTGTGTGTACCTGTGGGATGTGTGTGCGCCTGTTGAGTGTGTGTGTACCTGTGGGATGTGTGTGTACCTGTCACATGTGTGCAGTGCTTGTGGAGGTCAGAAGGCATTGCATCCTGTGGGGCTGGAGCTAGAGATGGTTGTGAGCTGCTTGTGGTGCTGGGAATTGAACCTCAGTCCTCTGCAAAAGCAGCCAGTGCTCTTAACCTCTGAGTCATCTCTCCAGTCCCTCCATTTTTGTTTTTGTTGTTTTCAAGACAGAATTTTTCTATGGAGCCTGGCTGTCCTGGAGCTCTATATACCAGGCTGGCCTTGATTGCAGAGATCTGCCTGCCTCTGCCTCCCTAGTGCTCAGATTAAAGACGTGCCACGACCACCTGGCTGGCTCTTTTTTTTTTTTCATTAAATTGTATCCTGAACTGATATAGTTTTATACTTCTCTACCTCTTTGTACTTGTATTCTAAACATTAAGTAACATATATATTTATATATACACACACAAAACAGTGAAAATGCTTTTTAAAGGAAAAATTCCTTAGCCTGTACACACACACACACACACACACACACACACACACACACACACACACA
>CABHPR010000195.1:14954-24975 GCA_902168415.1 Peromyscus melanophrys
ACACACACACACACACACACACACACACACACACACACACACACACACACATACACACTTATTTGTACATGGAATGATGTGACTTTTGTTATATTTTCAGACCAAAGGAGAAAAGGGAAATTGTGGACAGTATGGGAAGGTTATCCCAGCAAGTGCTGTTATATTTGGGATGGCAGTAGAGTGTGCAGAGATCCGAAGACATCACAGGTGAGTGGCTAGAACACTCTAAGCCGGGCAGTGGTGGTGCACGCCTTTAGTTTCAGCACTGGGGGAATGTGGGTGCTGGCAGAGGCAGGTAGATCTTTGATTTCAAGCCCAGGAACTTTCAGAGCAAGTTCCAGGACAGCTGGGACTACACAGAGAAACCCTGACTCAGAAAGCCTCCCCCAACCCCCCCCAACCCCCCCCCCCCCCAAAAAAAAAACACTACTTCAAGGCTTAGTGCATGTTTATAATGTTTAGTCTTATTTTAAGAAGAACTCCAGGATTAAACCCAGCTTTTTCTAAATGGAAATTGTTTTCGTACAGCTCACTGTCGTTTAACTGTGTGAGAAGTTTGTATAGAAAAATACCGAGTTCAGATTGATTTCAATTGAAGGATTCAAGTAAGGATTTCCAGTGTGAAGATAAATTTTAGTATTGTTTTCTTAGTGACTTCATTAATGCAGTGATTGGGCAGAATGGAATTTTAAATCATTCAAAGATGTCTCCTTCTTGTGTAAAGGTACCATAAAAATATTTTAGGTAGTATTGATGAATAAAGGAAAGAAATAAAAATTACCCTGAACTGATTAGCAGTCCATAGCTACTGCTCATCTTTGCTGTGAATTGTTCATTAATCTTTGTTCATGTTACAGGGCAATAGTAAAAATTGTTAGAGGTTGGTAGGCACAAGGATACCAGACAGACAGACAGACCCCAGCTACCAAGTTGGTTGAAGGGGGACGTACTGGTTGACTATCAACTCTATGTCTGTAAATGCCTCGGTGTGTCAATTTAATTCATCAAATAATACCAATAGATACAGTCGTGTGAGACAGTGTCCTCAGTCACCCTGGCTGTTGACTGCTCCTGTTGTGGGGGTGTGGCATGTAGTGTGGTTTTGATTTCATTGCTTTGGTGATCACCGATGTTCTTATGTTGTTTGGTTGTCCTCTTGGGTGAAGTTTCGGTGTTTGTTCATTTTTGTTTGTCTTCTGTTAACTCGCTGGAATTCAAGAGTACATTTGAATATGAATCGTTTGTTGAATATGTGTTGTAAATATTTTCCTTTTTAAAGTTTTCCAGTTTTTATTTCTGCACGTGTGTTGGTGTGACTGTGTGCCGTGTGTGTGGTGTCTGTAGGACATGAGAGTGTGTTATATCCCCTGGGGCTGGGGTCACAGTGGTGTGTGCTGGGATCAGACTGGGAGTCAGGACCTGCAAGAACAGCAACCATCTCTCAATCCTACAAAGTTGTTCATTTTAATATAGACTATCGTTTTTTCTTCATGTGATTGTGTATGTTTATAATTGAAGAAATCTGTGGCTTTGAGATCTTACTTCACTTTTATATTTATATTTTCTCAACTGTTAGATAATGATTTTGATAATTAAAAAAACCCATCTTTTACCTCTCCTTTTCTCACACTCTTACCAGGGTGGGCACTAAGGACATTGCTGGTGTCCATTTGCCAGCAAATGTGAAATTTCAGAGCCCAACCTACTCTGCTGTAGATAGTGGAGAAGCAGTTGAACCATATACAACTGAGAAGATGAGTCGGATCCCTGGAGGGTATTTGCCTCTGACAGAGTGCTTTGAAATTATGAAAGTGGATTTCAACAGTCTTCAGGTAAAACAAATCAAGAAGTTAATTCTTACTCTCTTCCCCACCCCCTCACCCAATTCCAGACATGGTTTCTCTGTTTACCAGTCCTGGCTGACCTGGAACTCACTTTGTAGATTAGGCTGGCCTGGAAATCATAGAAATCCGCCCGCCTCTGTGGTGTGCCACCATGCCCGGTCCTAAATTCTTACTTTTAAGAATTTCCTAAATTGTTTCATGTAATGTATGAAGTCTTATCTTTTTTTTTTTTTTTCCATTTGAAGTTACTTTTTGTTTTGTTTTGTTTTTTTCAAAACATGCTTTCTCTGTGTAGACCTGTCCTGGAACTCCTGCTGTAGACCAGGCTGGCCTCGAACTCAGAGATCCACCTGCCTCTGCCTCTGCCTCCTGAGTGAGTGCTGGGGTCAAGGGTGTGCGCCATCACCAGTACTGCCCAGCTGTGTCTTACTGTTTGAATGTACATGAAGTTCTACTTACGAAGAAATGATTAGCAGCAAATTAAAATTCCCGTTTGAAAAATTCTTTTTAAATGCATGGGAAAAGCTCTCTAGAGTTTGTTGAGAGTCTGTGCTGTGCTGTGTGCTTTACGTGAACATTCACTGTGACAGGAGAAGTCAGTCAAAGTGTGCTCTGTAGACGAAGCTGCTCGCAGTAATAAATTCTGCATGTTATTATGTATGTAAGTGCAGAGGCAAAAGTTCCAGCCTAGAGCTTTATTTTTCTCTTTATCATGCTGTTTTCTCAAATTAATGGTTTTCCTTAAAATGAGCAATAATCTAAACCCAATAATCTAAATTTCAAATTAAAGTTGTTAGGGCAGTGTTTCTCAACCTGTGGGTCACAACCCTTTGGAGAAGTGTTGAACGACCCTTTCACAGGGGTCACCTAAGACCATCGGAAAACACAGATATTTACATTACGATTCATAACAGTAGCAACATTACAGTTAGGATGTAGAACGAAAATAATTTTGTGCTTGGGGAGCATCACAACGTAAGGAACTGTATTAAGAGTCGCCGCATTAGTAAGGTTGAGAACTACTGTGTTAGGGTAAGGGCATATCCCATTTCACCAAGGGCTGAAGGACTCCTGAGACAGAGGCATTTAGGTCTTTTGTTTTGGGGATGCTAGGGATTGGACCTAGAACCTGGCGAATGCTAGACAAGCCTCTGTACTGCCGAGCTATACTTCCTGCTTGGGGTTTGCCTTTTAAAGCCAGAACAGGCCTGAGGGAGGCCGCCAGGTGGACCGCCCTAGTTTGTGTATGCGTGTGTTGGGGATGATAGGAAGATGTGTGTAAAGTGCCTGAAGAGAACTGTAAATACATCCCTTCCTAATGTCTTGAAGAAAGAATGGTGTTCATGACATGTGTTCTAGGTTGCATCTTTGTGAGGTGGGGTGGCAGAAGACTGAAGGAAGGGTGCTTCAGCATGAATTTTGAAAATGGTGTCGAAGCTTCCCTTTAATTCCCCTTTTCTCGAGGTGGTGTGCAGCTGTTTTAAGTTTGGTTTTGCAACATCGAGAGTCCTGGGTTCTAAGGTCATTTCTGACCAGACACAGTGGTCCAGGGAGTAGTGGGAATGTGGCTGTTAAGTACCCCACAGCTGTTCTTTTACTTATTTTAATAGTTTTTATTTGAATTTTTCCTTACACACACACACCCTGTAAAGGTTTTAGCTTTAAAAACAGTGTCTGTGTCTTTAACACTTTGAAGGAGGACAGAACAGAGATGCAAAGGCCCCAGTGTCACCTTCTGAAATGGTGTCTCTGCCTGCACCGCTTGTTTGAAGTGTGTGTTCCGGGCTTGCTCTTCTCTCCGTATGTGTGCGTGTGCACGTGAATACTTTTCCCGAATAAAATGACCCCGCTCTTTGCTGCATGTTTGTGTCTTCCGGCACTACGTCACTGGTGTGTTTTCATCAGTATGTGTGTATGTGTCTGCTGTATGTTTAGCAGATGTGTGATATTCTGTGATTCCCTAACTGGGCAGGACGAGACTGGTGGTGATGTATTGTGTACCCTAATAAAATTGACTGAGGATCAGAGAACAGAACAAACCACCAGATTAGACACAGAGGCCAGGCAGTGGTGCACACCTTTAATCCTTGCACTCGTGTAGGACAAATTGCTAAACGGTCTTATTAATAAAAAACCCAAAGCCAGATATTGGGGTAAAAACCTGAGAGATCAGAGGAATAGGAAAAGCCACAGACAACCTCACCTCACTGACACCTCAGTCTCCAAAGAGACCTACTTCCTGTATACCCACGCTATGTGCCTTTCTGTTCTGCCATCTCATTTCCTCTCTCCGCCCAGCTACATCACTTCCTCTTCCTGCCCAGCTCTGTCACTTCTTGTCTGTCTGTACAGACCTCCAAACCTTTATAGTAAGTGCTGGGATTAAAGGTATGTACCACCATGCCTGGCTCTGTTCCCAGTGTGACCTTGAACTCACAGAGATCCAGATGGATCTCTGCCTCCTGAGTGATAGGATTAAAGGTGTGTGCTACCATTGACTGACCTCTGTGTTTACTATAGTGGCTGGCTTTTTCCTCTGATCCTCAGATAAACTTTATTAGGGTGCACAATATATTGGGGACACAATACATCACCACACACTCAGGAGGCAGAGATCCATCTGAATCTGTGAGTTCAAGGCCACCCTGGACTATATGAGATTGACTCAGTCTAGGAGAGAAACAGAACCAGGCAGTGGTGGCACACACCTTTAATCCCAGTACTGAGAAGCACACATGCCTTTAATAGGTGGGTGGAGAAAGGTATATAAGGCGTGAGGAGACAGGAACTGAAGGCTTTTTGGCTGGAGTTCTTTCAGCTGAGGATGCAAGAACAAACAGAGGATTCGTGGAATTGGCGAGGTAAGGTTGGCTGTGGCTTGCTCTGCTTCTCTGATCTTTCAGCTTTCACCCCAATATCTGGCTCAGGATTTTTTGTTATAAGACCATTTGAGATTTGAACAACAAAGACTGTGAATTTTGAGAATCGGTTTCGGGTATGACATTGAGGGAAATACATATTCGGTTTATAAAACCTCATTCTTTTTTATCATTTACATTTTTTGGCTCCTTACTAGTTTCCTAAACTGTTCTCTTACCCATTTTGCATTTCTGGTCAGGAATTAAAGGGTCTTGCAGCTAAAGAGCCGCATCCTCTCAGCATTCCTGCTGTTAAAGAAGGCCTGCTGGATGCTGTTATGGTTTGGTTTGTTCTCCAGCTGGATGACGAGCACAGTCTGTCCACAAGTCCTGGTGAGGAGACCTGTTGGGAACAGGCTGTTTATCCAGTACAGGCCCTTCCAGGTAAGTATTATCTCATTAAAAAAAATTGGGGGGCTGGAGAGAGGGCTCAGTGGTTAAGAGCACTGGCTGTTCTTCTAGAGGACCCGAGTTCAATTCCCGGCACCCACATGGCAGCTCAGAACCGTCTATACCCATAGTCCCATGGGATCCGAAGGCCTCATCTGATGTGCAGACATACATGCAGACAAAACATCCATATATATTTTAAAAAAATGCATAAATAAATCTTAAAAAAATTTTTTAAACCAAACCTCTCCCCACCAAAAACCAATCAAACAAAATTTTTTGCTTTAATCTAAGTAATTGAGTCACTGACCAAAAAGAAATAAAGAATCCTTTGGAAATGAAATTTTCAGCAAAAGAATATTACTTAAATATTTCAGAATTATAAATTTCTTTGCTCAAAAGTAAATATAAGTAACTAATACATAGTTAAGAAGAGAGACTAAAGCCAACTGTGGTGGTATATGCCATTAGTCACAGGACTGGGAAGGCCTCAGAGGCAAGCAGACCTCTGGAAATTCACGACCTGTCTGGTGTATATAGCAACGTCTAGGCCAACCTTGGCTACACACTGAGACCCAGTCTCAAAAAATAATAAGAGAGAGTCAGTCATTACCCCGGAAAGTGGGAGAGGGGCTGAGAGTTCCTGGAGGTGGGGTTGAGAGTGCATATGATCAAGAAGTGTTGTTTATGTGTATGAAATTGTCCAAGAGTCAATAAAAGATATTCTATTAAAAATCAAAAATACTGTGTACAGTGTCACACACCTTTAATGGCAGCACTCTGGAGGCAGTTCAGGGCCAGCCAGGTTAAATAGTGAGGCCCTGTCTCTAAAGAAATAAATTAAAATTTAAAAATTACTCTGTTGCATGCTCCTTAGCTGTAACTCTCATTAATCATTTCATAGTTTTAAGTATTAGTTGTCAGTAGATAAAGAAACTTTACTTTAAAAAACAAACAAACAAACCAGAAATAAAACACTCACGAATTTGCCTGTCGACCTTGCTCAGAAACCATGATAATTAATGTTTTAATTTTATTATAAGTGCTTCTCAAGTGAGTACTGCTGCTGCTGCTTCTCCTTCTCTTTCTTCCTCTTCTTCCTCCTCCTCTTCTTTTCCTTCTCCTTCTTCACCTCCTTCTCCTTCTCCTCCTCCTCCTCCTCCTCCTTCTTCTTCCTCTTCTTCTTCTTCCTCCTTCTTCCCCTCCCCCTTCCCTCCTCCTTCCTCCTTCTTCCTCCCAAAAGGGGTTAGGAAAGTATTAAGTGAGGGAGTACTTAACTCCTGATAACATTTGTAGAGTTATTAAGTGAGGGAGTACGTAACTCATAGAGAACCTGATAACATTTGTAGAGCCCAAGTCATAAGATTGTATGGTGTAGGCTGGAGAGAGGCTCAGTGGATAAAGTTGCTTGCTGCCAGTCCTAATGACCTGAGTTTGATTTCTGGAACCCACATAGTGGGAGAGAGAGCTGACTCCCCCAAGTTGTCCTCTGATCATGCCAGGGCATGTGCATATGCCCTCCAGTAAACAAATATAGAAATTAAAATCTACACAGTCCTACAAGTACAAAATCTTGCACTTTTAAGAGAATTTGGAGATCTGCAAACTTCCCTGGGGAAAGTTTATATTAAAGGTATTTTTCTATTTAGGAAAAGAAAACAGTTTATAGCAGTTTGATGGGTTTCCATGTTTTTCGCAGTTAGATATATGGAAAACTCTACCCATTTAAAGCAGGAAGGAAGTACATGTCTGTGTAGTCTCTATCAGGGATCTGACGCACCAGGCCAGTGAACTGTGGAATCTGTAGTCTGAAGATTTGGATCCAGGTCTTGGTTCTCCTGTTGAATGACTTTGCTGGCAAAGATCTTTTATTGGGTCATATCTGAAACTAGGACTGCCCTAGAGTGGTGGGGGAATGATAAGATATGGAAGTAAAAAAGCTTGGCTCTCAGCAAGTTACATTTTAAAATCTGTATTCATTTATTTTCATTTTCATATGGTAATTTAAATATCCCTTCAAGGATCCTCAGGGAAAGGCCATTTAAATGCTTAACCATAAAAATAATGACTTTGGTTTTTCAGTTCTAATTGTTTGTTGTCTGTGATGTTTGAGGTGTTTTGCGGGAGTGCACTGGCCGTTGCATGCGTGTGTCAGAGCACAGCTGTTTCCTTCTACTCACTTGAATTTCAGGCATTGAACTCAGGTAGTTAGGGTTATGAAGCAAAATTTATGGGCTCAAGCAGTCTTTCTGCCTCAGCTCCCCACTGTCTGGTGCTATGGGCGTGTGCCACCACACCTGGGTACAGACTGTATTTTCTTCTGGCTCTAGGGCTGAAGGGACGAATGACAGTTACACAAGGTGGCTTAGCAGTGGACCACGTGGAAACTCAGAAAGGAGCACAGTACAGTCCTTACTGCAGGACTTAGCCTTCCCTTAAACTGTGACGATCCTAAACATGCAAATTTCCAAATGCTTAAGGACTAGTAGATACCATTGTACTGAATGCTTTGGTTCTTTTGGAAATTACCTTTAGAGAAAAGAATGTCTCTTTAAGAATGTCTATTTAATGAGGCTAGATATCGATCCCCGAATTTCATCTTTCTTTGCTTATAGACAAAGCCTCTTTCTATCTCCACATCTTCCTCAGTTTGGCAGTACATCTGCTGATCATAGTAAAAACAAAGAAAAACTAAGAAGCTGGGCTTTGTAGTACATGTCTGTCATCCCAACACTTAGGAGGTAGAAGGAGGAAAATCAGGAGTTCCAGGTCAACTTTAGCCACAGGGCAAGTTTGAGGTGTGGTTCAGTTGCAGCAAGAGACCCTAGCACTTTGGAGATGCCAGTATCATGGAATGACTGCCAAGAACAGCAGCAGCCATGGAGTGGACCTGGTCAGAGCTTAAGTTGACAAGGGGACAGTTGTGTTTTATGTCAACGTCACATAAGCTAAAGTCATCTGAGAGGAGGGAGCCTCAAATAAGAAAATGCCTCCATAAGATGGAACTATAGGTGAGCCTGTAGGGCATTTTTATAATTAGTAATTGATGGGGGAGGGCCCAGTCCATTGTGGGTGGGGCTACCCCAGGCTGGTGGTCCTAGGTTCCATAGAAAGGAAGTTGAGCAAGCCGGTAAGCAGCACCCCTCCATGGCCTCTGCATCAGCTCCTATCTCTAGGTTCCTGCCCTGACTCCCTTTAATGATGGACTATAATGTGGAAGTGTAAGCCAAATAAACCCTTTCCTCCCAAACTTGCTTTTGGTCATAGTGTTTATTACAGCAATAGAACCCCTGACTAAGAATCAGTTATGTATATTTTTCTTTCTTACTAATGCAGACTACTGGATAAAGCCTGGGGACTGTGTGACAATGGAGGCATCTTGTCAGGATTGTTACCTGAGAATCCAGAGCATCAATATCCTGCATTTGGAACATGAAATGGAAGTTACAAAGAATTTTACCAAGAGTAAAGACTTGTTCTCTCTAGGGCATGAGGCTGAGCTCTGCACTGCTCTAGCTAACCTTCAGACCAGTAGAGCAGATGCTCTGGAGCAGACCTGTGTGTTAGAACCTACAGAGATTGCTTTGCTCAATAACCTTCCGTATCATGAAGGCTTTAAGGTGGCGATGAGGAAGGTGTTGTCTTCACTGGCCCCAGAGAAGCTGCGCCAGCCCGTGGATCCTCCCTGTCAGGATACTGAGATGAACTCTGCAAGTGGACAGAGCGCAACTGTGCCGAGCACCTCTGACCCTCTGTATGTGTTGGATGTGTCTGAAGGCTTCTCTCTTTTGCCTGTAATTGCTGGAACACTTGGTGAGGTGAAGCCCTACAGTTCTGTGGAGAAAGACCAGCATTGTGTCACTTTGGACCTCATATCTGAAGCCAATCACTTCCCTAAGCAAACACTTGAGTTTTGGCTGAGACACATAGAAGATGAAGCTGCTGTGTTGCAAAGGCCCAAATCAGACAAATTGTGGAGCATAATTATATTAGATGTCATTGAGCCATCTGGGCTCATTCAACAGGAAATAATGGAAAAAGCTGCAATATCCAGGTAAAACAAAAACCATAAAATTGAATGGGGGATTTTGGGCTCAAAAGTCACTTTTTTTTTTTTTTTTTTTTTTTTTTTAGTTTTGTGGGTGATAGGGGTGAGATGCTTGTCTTACTGTCTAACTGTTCCTGACTGAGGGCTTCTGACAGGTCTGGGGTAGAGGCTGGTTGCCCAGTTAGATTTTCCTCTTCTGAAATGGAGTTAATGACCAGTGACTAAGACCTCGGGGGCTCTGTGTGCCCCTCTCCCATAAGGAGCTATTTCTTCCTCTCACCCACCTTTTGCTCCGGTGCTCCTGATGACAGCTATGCAGGACTTACCCTCACTGTACCAAGCAGTTAGTTCCCCAGCGGACACTAACTGGGTGTTGTTTAGTTCTGTTCAGTTCTGGTCTTGCTCTCTGGAGGTAGGCAGAACCTACAGGACAGCCCCAACTTCAGAAGTCAGATGCATCTTGTAGGTTGTCATCTGTACTCCTAAACCACCAGGTACAAATTGAGGGTCCCCTCAGTTTATAAAACCCTCTTCAGATTTGGATGAATTTGCTGTAGCAGCTCCTAGGACTTAGGAAAACGCTTGGCTTAGATTAACTTATTCTAGAGGGTGCAGATGAGGAACCAGGAGAGCTGCAGAGGGTGCGGGACATGGAAGGTGCAGAGTGTCCATGGTCTTCCTGGACATGCTGAGCTGCACAAGTCTGTCAGCGCTGTCCCTGTGGGTTTTGTGGGCTCCATGTGTATATGAGCATCACTGGGTATTAGTGATGATTCAGCCTGGCTTTGAGGCCAGGCAGGGAAGTGAGACAGTCAAGGCCC
>CABHPR010000198.1:0-17892 GCA_902168415.1 Peromyscus melanophrys
ATTGACTTACCAAATCTGCGCAGAACAGTAGAAATCTGAGGGAATTTCAAAACAGCCACGTAGTGTCCAAGGTGAAGAGAGAGAGAGAGAGAGAGAGAGAGAGAGAGAGAGAGAGAGAGAGAAGCCCTGGCTAAAAGCTTAAATCCAGACACGTGTCCCCGCTTGAGCGGAGTCAGGCCTGGGCTAGACTTCCTTAAACTCCAACCACGTGCGTTGACTTTACAGACAGGGGCCCTGTTGGCAGAGCAGACCTGAGTTGTTTGTAGCACTGGCTTTAAAGCTAACCGGCTTTTAAGCTAACCGCTTGGGGCCTGAAGCCAAACCGACTCGGCCCGGCTAGAGAGCCGTCTGTCCGGAGCCGACCGCCAAGGCGGGAAACCGGACCAGCCGCGGACCCACAGCCAAGCCGAGTCAAGCGGTTTCTTATGGATTCTTGTCACGTTGGGCGCCAAATGTAGATGTAACCAACTGCCTTATTAAATAAGAGACACAGAGCCAATGTAAAGATGAAAGCCAAAGAGGTCAGAGCTAAGAGTCTTACCCGCTTTCCGCCAGCTAGCCTCTCCCGCCAAGAGACCTCTCCAAAAGGGACTCTTTCCTGTGCGTTTGACTTTAAATAAGAGTTCTGTTCTGCCTTCTTATTGGTTGTAAACCCAACTACGTGACTGTCTCGTCACTACCTCTCTGTACAGACCTCCAAGTCTTCTATGGTTGGTATTGAGATTAAGGGCGTGTGTTTCCAATGCTGGCTGTATCCTTGAACACACAGAGATCTACCTAGTTTTGCCTGCCGAGTGCTGGGATTAAAGGCGTGCACCCACCACCGCCCTGGTTTTCGCTATGGCTTGCTAATAGCTCTGACCCCTAGGCAACTTTATTTATTAACATACAAATAAAATCACATACCACAAATGGCGCCCAACGTGTTGGCAAGAGTTTCCACCTAAAACCTGAAAAAAAAAAAAAGATACTAAAACGGAGCTAAAAACAGTTCCTAGTTGTCTCTCTCAAGTTAGCAGCAGCCTGGGTGTTTGAGCTACTATGGCGGGTTCCTGGCGTATGCGCTCGACCTGCAGTATGGCGGGAATGAGGCCTCTGCAAGTGGCACATTAAGCCTTTGCTAGTACAAAACAAAAAAAAGGAGGTTTCTGGGCTAAACACTGCTTTGATAGAAGCATAGACCCACGAAGGCTCCCAGAGCTGGTGGTAAACGTATCACCGCCATGTTGGGAAGCTGAGGCGGGCGGAGCCAGCAGCCATAGTGCCGTTTCAGTCTTAGAATGCTGCAGTTTAAAGCAATAGGCTCAAGGTAATATAAAAAATAAGCCACATAAAGATGGCTACCACACAGAGAATCTGGATTATGTTCTCTTTGATATTCGTAACTGAAGAAAAACATTTGATTGCAAAAGCTGTTGAGTTATGCCAAAATGTACATTTTAAAGGTACCTTGACTTCAAAATTTGGATGTAAGGATATGTTGCTTTGGAAAGGAAGCTCTGCTTTTGTTTCCACAGAAAGCCAGAGGCTATGGATTTATTCCAGATTAAGATACATCAGGTTTGACCAGCCAAGACCCCCTGAAAGGTCTCCGATTACACCATGGCCCAGATGATCCAACATCCAGAACAGTTTGAAGGCAACTGGCTCAGACAATACAGCCTCATGGACTACTCCATAATCCTAAAATTTTCTGTGTCCCCATAAGATACAGCGCCCCCCTCCAGCAGGAAGTAGTAAGAGAAGCTACGCCCAAATTCCCAAATTATATGTAATTTACTATGTTAATGTTAAAACCTTCCTTTTTGAAAAAAAAGAAAAGGGGAAGTGCTGTGGGATAGTCTGTATGTCAAACATGTTGCTTATTGGTCAATGAATAAAACACTGATTGGCCAGTGGTCAGGCAGGAAGAAGTATAGGTGGGACAAGGAGGAGAGAATTCTGGGAAGTGGAAGGCTGAGGAGACACTGCCAGCCGCCACCATGACAAACAGCATGTGAAGATGCCGGTAAGCCACAAGCCATGTGGCAAGGTATAGATTTATAGAAATGGATTAATTTAAGATATAAGGACAGTTAGCAAGAAGCCTGCCACGGCCATACAGTTTGTAAGCAATATAAGTCTCTGTGTTTACTTGGTTGGGTCTGAGCGGCTGTGGGACTGGTGGGTGAGAGAGATTTGTCCTGACTGTGGGCCAGGTAGGAAAACTCTAGCTACAGAGAGGGGATATAAATTCTGCAAATAGCTAGTTAGCCCTGGCACTGGGGAGACATCAGGTACACCATTGCTTACACTGTATACATCTGAAAAGCCAGTGCAGATACTATGTGAGAGGAGATATGCTGGATAGGTATGGGAATGGTGCTGGTGGCCAAGTTTTGGTGAGTATCATCCAGACAACCAGTGATTAATCTCTATTCCCAGATCTAGGCTTTGGAGTGTGGAGGTGTGGCAGGACTGCTTCACTGGGTGGGAAGCCAGCAGGGAAAGTTGGAGCAGGAGCTTTCACTCTTGACCTAGGCCTGGGGCTATGGAAAGGGCTCTGTCAGGTGATGTTCTTTGGAGCTCTCCAGGAATATCTGGTAGAAAAAGGATAGGTTCTTGGGCAACAAACCATGAATGACAGTGGAGGGGCAGTGGCTGGCTAACTTCTGGGAAGCATCATCATGCAAATATAATCAATAATTACACATCTAAAGCTATTCTTAGGAGTGTCAAGATGGCACAGGTGAACAGGGTTCTAGGGGAACTCACAATTTAGGAAGTGATGTCATCAGTCAATGACGTGCTTTACCAACACTTTGAAATGTATCTAAAAGCCTTATTCTCACTCAGCCAATAGGTATAATTTAAAAAAAAAAAACAAGAAACATACTAAAAACTAATGGCAAATTGTTACAAATAAATACAAATTTTTAAAAATTAATCAATACTAAACTAAAAAAGTAAAACTTTTCACAGGACTGTAAAGGACACTATTAACTTCTTATAACAATAAATGGTTCCAATGCTTTAGAAAAAAGTTAGTAATAGCAGTGAAAAAATAGTTGTGCTTGGCAGGTATTAACTTCTACAATTGTAGAAAGCTCTGAAAAATGATGAACAAATTCTATCCTTTGAGAAACTGTTATACTCTGGAGGCACAGTAATTCATGCTTTTAATCTCTGCACTCAAAAGGCATGCAGATATCTGTGAATTTTAGGCCAGTCTCATACACATGGTGAAGTTCAGGCCAATGATATACAGTGAGACTCTCATTCAAACTAACTAAACAACTAACCAACAAACCAACCAACCAACTAACCAACCAAACAACTAACCATCCAACCAACCAAACAACCAACCAACCAACCAACCAACCAACAAACCAACCAATTCATTATGTACATAACAATTATTACAGCCATGTATTTACTATAAAACAGTTACAAAACAATTTATTCTTTAGTTTATGAAGAAGAAAAACAGAAAAACAAATTAATTTCCCTCAGTAGTAATAATGCTAATTTGAGTTAGATTACACTTGTTTCCCACATTCTGAAAATATTTAAATAAAATGTTTTTTGGCTTAATTTCCTTTAAGTCTGCTAAGGGTTGTAAGCTGTAGGTAATGGTCAATATGGACACCTTAGGTGAAGTACATGACTTACATTTCATTTCTGTAATCATATGCAAGAGTGCTATTTTCTTTATGGAAAACCTGAAACTCATGATGACATATTTTGGGTAATTTAAAAAATATTCCTTTCACCAAGAAGGAACAGATAAGATGTTTTTCCATGCTTAACTTATCTTTCCTCCCAAAGAAGAGTAGTCTCTGGTAGCCAAAAATCCAAGCAATTGAAAAAAATGGCTAAATAACAGCATTACAGATATCCATGTAAACTTTCAACATTGTGAGGGGGAGGCATGTCTTCAGAGCTTTAATCCCAATGGGTGCAGATTTAATGTAGCATTGAGTCTAAAACATGAATGGGAATGAGGTGAAAACTAGGGACAGTAGGAACATATGCTTACTAACTGGTTCAGACTCTGGAGTAGTTTCCTTCATTATTCTCTAAGATTTTTCTAAAACATCTCATATTTAAAAAGTAAAAGTCCTAGTTAAAATAACTTCTTCCAATTTTTAATCCAATGGATTAATCCAAGGGCTTATGCTAATAAGGGGCATACTCTTCCCATAATGGTTAGGTCGTGGTGTATGCTAATGAGGTGTGTGGTCTGTGCATGATAATTAGGAGTGTGGTGTATGCTAATGAGGGTTCTCCCCTGCATGTTAATTAGGGGCATGGTGTAAGCTAATGAGGGGTCTCCTAGGTGCATGATTGTGGGGAGCTGCGTACAGCCGCGCCTTAAAGATGGCGCTGGTTTCCTCCTTCCGCCTTCCCGATGGCGAGCGCTCCCTGTGGTAAACAACTCCATATAAGGCTATAGCGGAATTTGTGGCTTGCTTACTCGTGCTTGAGCCTATGGGCAATGCCCACATGGCGACCTGGGGTTGGCTGCCCAGAGCCTATTTAAGGCCGGGAGAGGCTTTCCCTGGGGGTCAGAAGATTGTTCAAGGTTCCTGAATAAACTGCAGAAAGAAGAGCTCGGTGTCCTGTCTTCCTTGCTGGTCGAGGCAGTCACGACACATGATAGCTAGGGATGTGGTGCATGTTACTGAGTGATTTCATCTCTATGTTAATTATGGGCATGGCATATGCTAATAAGGGGTCTCTTCAGCGTTTTAACTAGGGGCAAGGTGTAAGCTAATGAGGGTTGTGTCCTGTGCATGATAATTGGGGGCTTTTCTGATAATTAGGGGCGTGGTGTATGCTAATGTGCGGTTTCCTCTGTGCAGAATTAGGGCCGTGGTGTATGCTAATGAGGGGTCTCTTCTGCATTTTAATTAGGGGCGTAATGTATGCTAACAAGGGACATGCTTTGTGTATGATAGTTGGGGGAGTGATGTATGCTAATGAGGGGTCTCCTCTGCATTTTAACTAGGGGCGTGGTGTAAGTTAGTGAGGGGTGTACTCTGTGCATGATAGTTAGGGGGATGTGGCATATGCTAATTAGGGGTGTGCTCTGTGGATGATAGTTAGGGGCGTGGTATATGCTGATGAGGGGTGTGTCCTGTGCATGATAATTGGGGCGTGGCTGATAAAGGTAGGATATTATGTTACCTCTTCCCCTGATAAAGCAAGGACTGCAGAGGGTAGAAAATAGGGCCAAGGAAATGTCATGAAGTTACAATTTACTAGTTTCACTTCAGGAGCTGCATACACTGTAGCTTAGGTTAATGATTAAGGAAAACAATAGAGTCCCAGGACAGGTTAGCTAATGTTCTTTTACTCTTGAAGTTGGGAAATGTGTTCATGGGGAAACAAAGCTTTAAATAATGATTTCATGTAACTAAAGAATAAAGAATTTGATGATTAGTTAAGATAATTGGACTTGACTCTAAACTATGAAAAACAAAACAAGTAACCTGTATTTTGGCAATTACAAAGACTATTACCTATGTAAACAGTTATGGCTGAAAGGCTGCTGATCTGTGAGAAGACTAAAAGAAGAATTTTTAACTTTTTGTGGGTTTTTGAGAAAATGCTTAAGGATGTGGTTAAGAAGTGTAATGGGGTTGACCTGTTCCAGGAAAATATGTTTTTTCGGGGATTATGCAGTAACTGTGTAACTTTTGGTTAAGGGAAAAATCCTCCTCTTTGTGATGAACTTGTGGGAATATAAAAAAGGGTGTCTGAAAAAAGAAGAGGTAGAAGCTTTTACTCCTCAGAAAAGAAGTATGTGTGTTTTCCCCCCACTCTGCCTCTTGTTTCCAATCTCTCTGACCTGCAGGGAGCAAAGGGCCTTCCTCAGAGCAAAAACAAATGTAACCGAATGTAGGAGCCAGCTTACTGGCTTGTTCCACATGGCTTGCTCAGACTGCTTTTATATACAACCCAGGACCACTTGCCTAGTAGTGGCACTAATCAGGGTGGACTGGTCTCTCTCACATCAATCATTAATCCAGTCTGTTGGAGGTAATCCCTCAATTGAGGTTCCATCTTTCAAACAAATTCTACTGTGTTTCAAGTTGATCAAGAGTAGAGAGCACAATCACCATTGGGGTCTGTAGCAGAGGTCTCAAACAAAGGCATGTTGTGAATGTCAGCAAAATTCTTCTTTTCTTTATTTTCATGAGACCTGGTTTCAGAGTAGCTCTGGCTTTCTGGGAGCTCACTTTGTAGACAAGTCACACCTAGAACTCACAGAGATCGGGCTGCCTCTCCCTCCCATTGCTGAGATTAAAGTTATGGTTCACCACACCCAGATGATTAGTTGACTTTTGTGCCAAGCTCCTGAGTAACTGAATGATGCTTTTCATGTCACATTTATTTCCAGCAGAATCTGTGGTATATCATTTGCTAACAAATGCTGTGTGAATTCTTCTATCTAAGATGGCAGGCTGTGGAATCTTCCATGTTGGTCACATATATAAAAACAACACCATGCACATTTGTACAGTAGGGCTACACCATGCTTTTTATGAAACATTCTTGTCTTCCCATTTCCTGTAACAGGATGTTTATGTACTTCCTATTGATCTCCACAACTCATTCTAGGAAATTCACCCTGATTGTGGTCTCAGTGTGTTCTGGAAGTGGCCATGTAGCAGAAAGTGTAGATTTTGCACATATTGCTCTGGTTGAAGTCATGGATCATGATGATCTTTAAGATACATGAATACACTGAAGGCAGAAGTCCAAAGACCCCTGACACAGTACAGCTGTATCAGATAATGACCTCAAGCAGTGAGTCTATCACCAAGAAAATCTCACAACACACCCCAAGCTGTATGGCACAATGTTCAACTTCACACACCCTGGAGGCTCTAAAACACACTGGGGAATATATTTGATAGGGAGATTTGGGATTTTAATAATAGTCTTTCTTTCCTTCAATAGCATAGCACTGTCCTATAATAGTATGAAGAGATATATAGAATATATATTGATGATTATCTATATATGCTACATCAAGTCCAAAGTGATAGGTACAAATTGTCCTTTGAATCAAAGTTCCTAGAGATAGGATATAGTTTTCTATGTTGACCTACAAGGCTGAGCAACAGAAGCCACCCCAGGAGCACCTACACTTGAGCCTGGAAATCCTTCAAAACTTCTTCTTTAGCTGCATATCACTGTTTCTCTGCACATTAGCCCTATATCACTAGTAGAGCTAGCCTGACACTGATACATCCCTGGTACAAAGATAATAGGTATGTGATTGTTGGATATTATCAAGCTATTGAAGAGTAATTAAAGAATGCCAATCTAAACCAGTTGGCATGAAAGGTGGCTCCTAGGACTGCCCAAGGCTTTGGTGATGTTGTGGTTATCATGGTCAACAAAGCTGGACTGCTTACTGACTAGGGTTCAGGTATACAAGTAACTCAAGCTCCAGGTGACAGTGTAGAGACTCACACTTTGACTACTGTGAAGACTGGCCTCAACCACAGAGAATCTTAGCACTGCTTCTAAGCAGCCATTCATAAGACAGGCTAATAGATTTCCATAAAAACTTGGGATCATTCAGAATGATTCCACAAACCCTGAGATCAACAAAACAAAGAGACTTTCAACTACAGAGAAGAAACCTATTTTAAATACATTATAATAAGTATTTCAGGGAAGGTTCTAGTAAATGGTGAGTGCCTTGGATGTTGCCAGATATAGTAAAGAACCTTCAGGTAAGAGTGTGGATTTGAATCCTACCCAGTCACTCAGGTCCTCTGATCAGTCTTCTACTGTTCTAATCCCCCAAATCAAAGATATTTTTACTTGTCCAAGGTATTTCATATTAACCAGTTAGTTTTATCTGACATTTTCTTATATTTTTGAATGTACTATCAACTGTATGTCTGTTGACCATGTCTGTGCAGTGATTATGATAGTCAGAGGATGATGTCAGAATCCTGGGATTGGAGTTGCAGACAGTTGTGTGCTGCCAAGGTGGTACTGGGAATTCAACTCAGGACTTCTGGAATAGTATCTCATGCTTTTAAACACGAAGACATCTCTGTAGCCCCTAATAGGCAGTTTGAATTAGATTTTCATCAAACAGGATCAGTGGGTTTTCTTCATTGGTTATTATATCACAAATAAATTATGAAGTAGAAAGAGATAAAGTATAAAAAGAAAGTCAAACTTGCATTTTCTCTATTTACCACTCATTTACACCCTCTGACTAATTTTAGCTATATGCTTACAGTTTGGTGTGCTCTCAAAATTTGACCACAGGAAGAAATAACATTGTGTAAATTTACATAGCTTTTATCAGTTTGTAAGAACTTAAGAGTTACCTGGAAAGAAGAAGTTCAATGAAGGCATTCTCTCCATCAAATTGCCTATAGTCTAGTCTATAGGACATTTTCTTGATTAGTAATTTTCTTGATCAGTAACTTATGTAGGATGGCCTGGCTAAAGGTGGGCAGTGGCATTACAAAACCTGGGCCTCTGGTAATGGATGATATAAAAATGCAAATTGAGCAAGCTATGGGGGGGGCAACTCAGTAAGCAGTGTTTTTCCTTGGCTCCTGCTTGATTCATTTTCTGTCTTTGTTTTGTGCCTTGAGTGCCTGCCCTAATCTGTTGAGATGATGCACATTGATGTGGCAATGTGAGCCACATGAACCATTTCCTCTCCAAGTTGAATTTGGTCATGGTGCTTTTACCACAGCAAAAGAAACCCTAACTAGTATCATAAAAGTAACAGAGTTTGAAGAAAAACACAGAAAGACAAAAGGAGGATATTTTTCTATTCAAAACAAAATACCCCATGGTTTTATATGCACATAATCTGTTATTACTGACAATATATAATTTGTGTCTATATCTAAGATGCTTGTAGAAGGTAGGATGGCCCCAAAAATCTTCAATGAAGACACTTTGCTCAAAGTGAAACATCTATCCTTCTACCACACAGATAATGGAGGGCAAGGGATGGGGGATGAGAGCTTCTTTTTTCTCTTTTTCAAATAACTATCTGTGCTATGCCCATCAGGCATTTTAGTACTCATTTAATACATGATTTCAAAAGTAAATTCTTCTTTTAAAGACTATTCACATGCAAAGTGAAGTTAAGCACACTGGTCCTTTAAGTCCAAATATGGCTAGGAAGTTGTGTTCCTTGCTCATAATCCACCATTCAGCCTTAGTAGCCATGGAAACATAAGAATTTTTAAAGTGAGTTAATACTCTGTCAACTGGCAGTCACTAACATTTGGTCTTCATGGAAGGGAAAAAGAGGCAAGTATTTTACATTCCCAGGTGGTTTTATTAATCACATTTGATTTCCCAGGACACAGAGTGCCAGAAAGGGCCATTGACATGTGATTAAGTGTGTATAACTGCTGCTATGCATCATAAGTGTCTAGAAGCCCCATGTGGGACTGCAGGTAATCATTGAGCTGCCCTGCAGGTTCTATTTCTGTAGCTCCCTGATGTTGGTTATATGAGTTAGCTCCCCTCTGTCGTTGCCTTGCCTACAAAATGGGGGAAATGATTGGATGGGTATCCTTAGAGAGTCTGTAATATCAGATGTGTGAATACTTTTGCAGTGTTTAATGAGATTCTAATTAAGCCAAGGACAGGAGGTGAATGCAAATGATTGTGGGATCAAGGGGTTGGAGAGACATTGCTCTGAGCTGAAATATCTGCCCAATTGAATTTCTTTTTCTGAAGGTGTTTCCACTCTTTCTCTGACTTCATATATGGGCATTTACTGTTAATGGGAAGAACTTCTGTAATCCTGCCACCTTCCAAATGAATCTTCTTATCCATAATACACAAAGGTATAAAAGCTTTATGTTGTATATGGGAGCTTTCAAATATGGTCTTTATGAATCACACGCATCTACTCCATGTGTTTCAAACACCGGATGAAACAGATACTGCCAAGCTAGCTCATTCTTTTTTTTCTGGAACAACAGCAATCTTCATTGTGTTTTCAGTACTACTTCAAAGCACGCTGTTCTTGTAGTCCATTGCCTCTGGCCTGCCTCGGCATGGAAGATATGGGCAGGGTGTTACCCAAGCCCCCATGAATTGTGAACTCATCTTGCTGATGACACTTCTTTAGTAGAACAGCTACTGCCTTTACTCAGTCAGCAAGCACATTCTACAGAGACTTTAGAGCAGGGGGTAGCTGATAGGAATGTTTCCTGGCAAGGAGATCCAGTGTGTAGGCCCCTTCAACCTTCTGCATGCACAGTTAGCAGTGATGTTATCCACATGCCTAGTGAGTAAGTGACTCACCTCCTTCCTTTCTGTTAAATGATCCAGTATTACCCCTCAGTGTGTGATTTTTCTCCTTTTCATCCTAAGATTGGAATTGAGAAAAGGTGCAAAGAAGTTAGTTCAAAGTTACAATACAGAGTGTAAATTTTCTGTGAAAGAAGATATTTGCTCACACAAAATATGTCAGGATTCTTTTTGTTTCACTGAAATGAAGCTAATTATCTAAAGATGAAATTTCAAGTAAGAGATGGGTTATAATTGGATATATCCATTTTTATGGATTTATATGATTTTATGTGTTAATTATCCATATCCCATATTCCTCTGACTTACTCTGTGGACAATTTTACACATAGGTTTTGGTTTTCAGATACTAAAGAAGAATTCAGGGTTTCATGCATGTTAGATAACCACTTTACCACTGAGCTCTATGCCCAGGTGTGTAACAGTAGATGTTGATGGGCATGCTCTTTCTGGTTTCAATTATAAAAAATGTATAGCTTTCTTTAGAGAAGTGTACATTTCTGTAAACTTCACAAAGAGGAATAGCATTGTACACTATTATTTATGAGGTGTATCATTATGTACAGATCAGTTTGTATACACATATATGTATACACAAATATGTCAAGTGTGTTATTATTTTTACATAAATGAGTTTACTATGTGAACTATTTTCATTTTCTTTCGGTTATTTCATAGATGTTTTTAGTTTGTAGTAGTCATGAAATGTTATAGTACTCTATTTTAGAAATGACAATTTGAACATTCCCCTGCTTTTTCCTCTCTTTATGGTATTAAAATATTTACAAATTGCAAATACAGGTAAAATAATCATGGCATTACATATGATATTGCACCCTCTTCTCATTGTCAGTTCTAAGCATTGAAATTCCTAGTCAACAAACATTATTATCTACTCTGTGAAGAATAATAATCTGTACATAGACCACTGAAACATCTCTATGTGACAACAGGGACAAGGTATGAGAGCTCAGTGCTCTCTAAGCTATGACTCCTTCTGTTTTCCTGCCTTCTCTTGTATTCTCACTGACTCTATTCTTCTTTGATGTCTTCTTCAGATTTGTCAAAATGAAGGAGTACGTCTTCAAGTTCACTGGCCTGATTTGCAGTACATCAGCTTTAGTGTTTGAAATCATCCTGGCAAACAGCCAATGCTGGCGCCTGTGGGAGTTTAACAATAAGGTCGTGCAATTTGTGTCAATTGGACTCTGGGAAGCTTATTACACTCAGGACTTTAACATCTCTGGGTCTATGACCAGGATGATGGTTCACACCCCTCTCAATTCAACCTGGGACAAGTCATCGGAATTTCAGTATTTACAAGTCCTGATAGCGTGGGCCATTTTGATGAAAATCCTAGTCCTGATTTTCACTTCAGTGGCCATTAAGATCAGCTGCATGGAAGACCCATTCATTGAGATCCAGCTGTTTTGCTACAAGATGTCTGCCATAATTTTGGCTGTGAGCAGTCTTTTCACACTTGTCACTGTGACCTTGAACCACCTGGTAGACCTCTATGGGCAAACCACTCTTGACTTTTCACCTGACTTTCCCGTTAAAAAGGAGGACATTATAAAGAAACACTGCACAAATGTGTTCCCAATGGGTGTGCTGACAGCCACGATGTCACTCTTTGGCGTGATTTTGTTTCTCTGTGAGATGATCTCCTTGACAGTACAGAGTCAGGTGAAGGCCGAGTGTGCTTCCGAACTGGCTGAGCAAAAGGTCTGAAGTGAGGGCTCTGGCATTTTAACATCTGCCAGGAGAATCCTTGAAGAAATTGCCCATTTGTACACAGTACTGTGTAATCACCAATTCATTCTATATAAAATATCAACTTGATTTCTGGGAGTGTGTCTAAGATTTATTCCTTCCTTGTTGTCAAATGCATTCCATTCTTTAAATGTTTTCACATTCTAAACTGCAGGTCGTGATCCCATTCGACAGTGCCAACAAGCAATAGCAAGAAAGAGTACAGTATAAAGGCATGTTTTCTAAGTAAACCTAGTGAATCCCATGAGAAATACGGTTTGCAAGTAAATAGACACATCAACACAAAAAAAGAAACCACATTCTTGTGTGGAGACACTTAAGTATTCATATCTCTGAAAGGTAGAGCAGGATGTTATAACCTTGGCACTGCTGGGAGTGTGGGATGATCTCTTGGAGAAAGAAGGCAATGCTATTCACTGAGTATGCTAGTGGCATCTGTCATCTGTCTCTATTAGAAGGCAGTAGCCATCTCCTATTTCCCTAGTTGTGAATAAATGCCACAAATGCCCAGGCATTTCCAGTGTGCTCTGATGGTCCATGTGGTGGGTAGCATAGGGCCATTCTAATCTATCAGCCATCCTTCAGGACCTTAAAAAATCCTGGTTTTCTTCCTGGGAACATTAGTCCCTATTCTTTATCAGGTCAGTTTTCTGAGTGCGTGTTATATTGTGTGAATACTTTCTCTCAGTGGATCTAGATCAGCGGTTCTCAACCTGTGGTTTGCGGCCCCTTTTCGGGGTTGAATGACCCTTTCACAGGGATTGCCTAAGACCATTGGAAAACACTGATATTTACATTATGATTAATAACAATAGAAAATTGCAGTCATGAAGTAGTAATGAAAATAATTTTATGGTTGGGGGTCACTGCAACATGGGGAAGTGTATTAGAGGGTCACAGCATTAGGAAGTTTGAGAACAACTGATCTAGATCTTCCATCTCCATCACCACCACCCACCATATCACATACCTGATTCATTTTTCTGACCAAATACATAACATGAGCAAGTAAAGGAAGGAAAGTTTATATTGGCTCTTAATTTGAGGAAATACACATCATGACTGAGAGATCATGGGGGCAAGAGTCCCAAGTTGCTTGCCACATTGCATTAGTAGTTAGAGAGCAGGGAGAGTAGTTAGAGCACTGTGGATGCTCACCTAGCTCTCTCCTTGTTATGCAGCCAGGGTCCACAGTCCAAGTAATGATGCTACTCTATTTCAGATGGATCTTCCCAGCCCAATTAACCTCATCTGAAACTCTTTGAGACATTACCATAGGCTTCTGTATTTCTTGATTTTACATCCTGTTCACTCAACATTCAATATTAACCATTCCTAATCCTCTTCTTGACAGTTTATGGTCCAAATATATCATTTTTATTACATTAATTTGTGTGTGTGTGTGTGTGTGTGTGTGTGTGTGTGTGTGTGTGTGTGTGTGTATGTGTGTGGTTGTACAAGAACCTTTGTGCCATGGCTTGTGGTGATGTTATAGGGGACTTGGTAAGCAGTAGCCATCTAGGGGTATATAAATTTCATTAATTCGAGTGGACAAATTATGTATGTGATGGAAATTAAACCCACACAGGACAGAGAGTAGAGTGATGGGTGAAGATGGTAGAGTTACATCTATAGATCTGTGACAAGGACTTTTAAACTGGAAGCCAATGGGATTGAAAGTAACAGAGATATGAGTGTTCCTGACAGAAAGTAACTATTATAAACTCAATATACCCAGACTCAACTGAGCACAGAAGCAAGATCAGAGGTCAGGAACTCTTTTGATTATGAGCAATGTGTGGCTGATGACAGGATATAGAATCATAGAACAAAAAGACTTCTAAACATGGATGTGAGAATATTTAGGCTAGGATAAGTGAGGTGGATGATTTATGATAAATATGGGTGGCATCATTCCATGAGCAGTGGACTCAGACTGCATAAAAAAGAAGACATCTAGAAGATCAGAAACATTCATAGCTCTCTGCTCCCTGGTGACAGGCACAGAGTGACCGGAAGCCTCATACTTCTTACACCATACACTCTCTGCTGTTACAGTACCCTCGAACTGTGAGAAAATAATGTTCAAATATCCACTCTTTCATTTCTTTCATCATGTCAGATATTTGTCACAACAATGAGACAGGTAAGTAACATAGAAAAGTGGTCCTTGGAATAGAATTGTTCAAGTTAAATGTTGTTAACCTAACCATGAACTTATTAAACTTTTGCAATCAGTACTTGGGTAATGTGGAAATATTTGGACCTATGCCTTAGAAATGCACTCAAATGTTCTAAAAAAGAGTTTAACTGGCCATTCCATGGGGAGTGTGCAATTATAGAAAGATGTGGAGAGTTGGGGGCTGCTCATGAGTATTCAAAGAGGATCAAGGACTGAAAGGTGAAAGGGGCCAGTGGTCATTCATGTTCTATGGTGGCACAGAGATGGCTGCATTGTGCCTTTGTCCTGAAAACCTGAATATGGCTGAAATTAATTTGTAGAATAATTTGTCTTGTGGAGGACATTACAAAGCAGGAACGCCTTCAGGTTGTGGCACAGGAAATGATCAGGACACTTATACAGGTTTATAATACAAAAAAATCTGCAATTGGGACTAAAACCACAGTCATTTGAAAACAGAGAGCCCTAACTGAAACCCTGTTTGAAAAGTCCTTTGCAGCTGGGATTCACCAGCCTGGGGATGTACCTCCCTGTGGTCAGCACACAGGGGCTGCCATAGAGAAAAGCTGCAAGGAACTCATTACCCTCACTTTTGGTTACTCTAAGGCCTGCAGAGGGGTTTGGGGTGTTTCTTCCCTGTATTCCTCTTCTCATAAGTACAAAGCTCAAAACTATCACAATGTGGCTTTTTATGAGTTTTCTTAAATCACATGATCACTTGGGGTTGTAATTGTTTTCATAGAATCACTGTATGGTAGATGGTACCTCACCAGCACAACAGTTATCAAGTTGCTGTTCTAGATCCTGTATTTACACAGACAAGTTTGTCCTAATGCAGCCTTCTTGACTGACATGAAGCCTATGAAAACAGTGTGACCCCATCTCCAGTGCAGAGTCCTAGCTAGACTTCACCTCCCATCCTCTTTTGCACTAGTTCCCCATCTGTGGTTTGAGACCCCTTTGACAATCCTGTTGGTATGGAAAGACAAGATTCTCTCTACATATTCAAAGGCTCTAGAAATCATCCAAAATCTTTGTTCAAAACATTTATAAAATACTCAATGTCTCATAACTATCAGTTTCTGTAAAAAAAAAAATAAATAAATAAAATAAAAAAATAAAAAACCCAACTTGAATACATTCTTGTCCCAAATGGAAGACATTAGGGTTCAGTTACCATAAAATCAAAGCAAAACAAATAGCTGAAAATCCTGCATCTGCTATTCATCCAGGAACTCCTGGGCTCCAAAGGACCTAATAAGCTCCTATTCTCAAGATTTGCAATCCATAGCATGCACCTTTTATCTCTTAGGCTCAGGCTGGCTCTACTGCCTACCTGCTTTTGTCTTTGGTGGTCATACCATGGTAGTGGCATATCCATTAATTTGAGATCTCCAATGCAAGTTGGCTGCACTTTCACCAATAGCTTCTCTTGTGCCCTTTATAGGGAATTTCAACCTGTCAGATTGTATGTAGATTGCAATCTTCTTGATACCCATTCAATGCCAGGGTTTGTACTTCCATTAAGGCTTCACATTCAACAAAAGATTCTTATTCCCTCTCATGGTCCTAAGCCATGCATGTCCCCTTCATTCTTTCAAAACCAGTACATTCTGGGAAGATAATATACATTTTTAGGTTTGACTGCCAGCACAAGTTATAGTGATATCCCCCTCTTGAACATAGCACATGTGTGATTATCCTCAGAAAACATTTACCAGGAGATTTTCCTTCACCTGCCCAGGAGTAATATTATGCACAATGATTTGGACACTTCTACATCAATCCCTAATTAAGATAATGCCCCATAGTCTTCCTCACAGTTCAGTCTTATGGAGCCATTTTCTCATTTGTTAGTCTCTCTTTCCAGGGAGCAGCCATACAAGCACACATCAAGGTAGTGAAGAACACAGAAAGCATATGTGAACCCTCTAATGGCCTCTTCCTCAAAAGAGGAACAGACTATTGTTATGGGGGTGTTTTTTGGAGGAGCAGTAGTCAGGAGCTACCATCAAAGTTGTTTCATGAGACAGACAAAAAGCTGTACATATTGGAAGAAGACACACTCAGACAGGTATTGGCTGACATGGCCATTGACAGGCAGAGTTGAAGATATGAGATGGAGAACGGGAATGCAACAGCCACAGGAGAGAGAATAGGGACATCCTAAGGCTCTCTGACAGAACATGACAGTGGAAGATCCTAAGGGCAGCTGAGAGAGAAAGTAAATGACATATTGATATAGGAGCAAAGAAGCAGTAATCACAGAGATAAATAACAAAAGCACAAACTTTATAAGAATAGACAAACAGCTGCCATCAAGGGGATGGGAAGGCACCCCAGCAGTTGAAGTCTGTCCTTGTTAATGGTGTCTTTCTCCTTTTCTAACCATCCCAAGTTCCCCTGAACCCTCTCATATCATCCCTGTTAGAGATGAAGACTGAGTGGCATTGTGGGAGTGATGCTTTTCTTGATATTTCTTCCTGATAGGGGATGAAGTTTTAAGCATAGACCAGAGAAAGGAAGGCCCCCAAGGATAGTTCTTAGTTACAATCCAGAGAGATACAGTAAAATTCTCTGATTTGCATAGATCCATGGCACCAGACAGTCATTTGATGACAATGCATTATTTGCCATAGGTAACAGTTCTCGCCTAGAAATAGTATTAGCATTAGTATAAGTATAAGCCCTATGATTACAAACAACAGTTTTATTTTCATAAAAAGAAGAATACTAGCTAGAATACCATGCAAAACCCTCTACAGCAGTGGTTCTCAACCTGGGAGTTGTGACCTCTTTGGGGGTTGTGTATCAGATATTTACATTATGATCCATAAAAGTAGAAGAATTACAGTTATGAAGTAGCAATGGCATAATTTTATGGATGGTGGTCACCAGAATATGAAGAAGTTTATTAAAGGGTCATAGTGTTAGGAAGGTGAAAGTAGGTTTAGAGGTTTAGTGTGGTGATATGTTATTTGTGCTTTAATAAAGCTTGCCTGGAGATCAGAGGAAATAGCAAGCCATTTTAAGTAAACATAGAACTCAGGCAGTGGTAGCACATGTAATTAATCTCATCACTTAGAAGACAGGGTCTTTGTGTGTTCAAGGCCATACTAGGGAACAGAGCCAAGTGTGGTGACACATGCCTTTAGTCCCAGCACCAACCACAGAGATCTGGAGGTCTGTACAGACAGGTGGTGACAAGGAAGTGAGGTAGCTGGGCTAAGATAGCTAATGAGAGGGCAGAACAGCAAGGCAATAAAGGTGCGGGTATGACAGGCAGTAGCTTGCATTTATAAGCTGCAGAGCTGGTGAGGTAAGGTTCCCTGGTGTCTAAGGCTTTCACCCCTGTATTTGGCTCCCTGTGTTTTGTCTAATAAGGCCATTTAGAAATTCTTCTACATTTGGTGTCCAACTGTGGGGTAGGAATTCCCAAAAACCCACTTGCCTGTGGCTTTGCATGCCCCAGCTCCACTGAGCTGAATGCTGCAAGCAGCCAGAGCTATATATGGCCAGACTGCTTGTGACTCAGGCCAGAGCATGTGGCCAGATTCTCATTGGCATTATCTCTCCTGGTGTGTGGTGGGCTCTCTCTCTCTCTCTCTCTCTCTCTCTCTCTCTCTCTCTCT
>CABHPR010000198.1:17902-42170 GCA_902168415.1 Peromyscus melanophrys
CTCTCTCTCTCTCTCTCTCTCTCTCTCTCTCTCTCTCTCTCTTTCTCTCTCTTTCTGAATTTCCATCTCAGACTGCCACCACACTAGATACCTACTTTGAAATTCCCTTGGACTTCTACTGTTCTATGCAGACTTGGTAAGTTAATTAAGATATCTTAAAGGGAAAAACTAGTTAAAAGAGTTTTTCCCACATTAAAAAATAGGAAACATTTTTACAATGGAAGGAAATTGGTCTTTGTTTGATAAAACATTAGGCAGTCTAAAAAATGGGACATTTAATGAGGGGATAATTAATGTTGATGGGATTTATTTTACATCAATTATAAATATGATTTGTTTAATCATTTTTATTTTAGTATTAAAAAGGTTGGTCAATTTAAGTACCAAGATAAAAGCTTTAGAAAAATCTGTTAAAATGACTTATAGAGAAACTAAGACCCTGACAGAAGAATTTAAAGGTGAAATTACTTCAGGATTGAATTACACAGTTACAGAGAGACAGCTTGTTTTCAAACAACCAAACTTAATCTATCCAGTAACCTTACAGGAATTACCTGGTTGAGGGCATGTATAGGCTAATTGGATTCCAGTGCAAATGTTTGATTTAAGGACATTTAAGGAAGTTACAGTATCATGTGGCATGCATTCTTCATTTGTAAAGCAAATGTTAAACTCATGGTTAACTTGTAATAGGATAATTCCTCAGGACTGGAAAGAATTGGTAACAGCTGTTCTAAAGGATGAGGCACAATTACAGTGGAGAACATGGTTTAAGGAGGAGGCTAAAACAATAGAACAGCAATGTAGAACTAGAGGTGTGGAAATATCCCAGGATCAACTGCTTGGAGAAGGTGAATATGCTGATATACAAAGACAATATTTATATGATAACTTAACTGTAACTCTATGCCACATGGCATCCATAAATGCATGGGACAGAATTGAGGAAGCAGGAAAAAAATTGACTCATTAGAGAAAGTGATACAAGGTCTCAGGGAATCCTTCACAGATTTCTCACAAAGGCTGTCTTTAGCAGTAAATAGAATGATACCAAATTCAGAAACTAGACATGTAATAATTGAATCTTGGCTTTTGAGAAATTGAATGCAGCATGCAAAAGAATAATCAGGTCATTAAAGGCAAGAACAACACTCTTGGAGGATTGGATCAGGGCCACAATTAATATTGAGTCTCATGACCATGTGGATAGGAGAGGTTACATCAAAAGCTTTGAGGAAAAATAGGATCAGATGTTTTGGTTGTGATAAAAAAACAAGTCATTTGAAAAGGGAGTATAAACAGGGTGTTCCTAGAAAGAATGTTTATTTAAGTAACAACAGCAACAGAATGCCCCTCCCTTCTGGATTATGCAGAAGGTGTGGTAATATTAAACATTGGACCAATGAATGTAGATCAACAAGTGACAGATAAGGTAATCCTTTGCCTTTGCCCTCTGCAAACTCTCAGAGGGGCCTCATGCAGGCCCCCACAGCAAATCCAGTTCAGACTATTCCTGCCATCGTAGAAGAAACCCGTTCTCAGAGTAATTAAATAACCAAATGCCTATTGAAATAAACCAGGCTGCTCGGGGTGATATAACAGCTGTAGCAGAAAGATCAGGAAATTTAAGAGAAACAATAAAGCAAATTTTTGGCAAACTTCTATAAATGAACAAAGAGCAAAATTAAAAGTATGAATAAATGACATTCACTTGGAAGGTTTATTAGACACAAGTGCAGATGTTACAATAATTAATCCAGAACTTTGGCATCCAAATTGGCCTCTTCAGGAGGTAAATGTTCAGCTATTAGGGATTGGAACATTATCTCAAGGGAAACAAGTGCAAGATGGCTTGAATGTGTAGGTCCCAGAAGGACAGAGAGGAAAATTAAAGCCATATGTAGCTAATATAGATATGAAATTATGGGGCCATGATCTATTACAACAATGGAATTCTCAGAATAACATTCCTCCAACCTCAGAAACAAATAAGGAACAAACATATGTTTCTGAGAGAGATATTAGAAGATATTACTCTAAAGAGAAGTGACCAGCCGTCCAGATTGTAAAAGAACAGGGCAGAACAACTGCTGATCTTTCAAAGACACCAACGCCTCTTCCTTTAAAATGGTTAATAGACAAACCTATATGGGTTCATCAATAGCCTTTAACAACAGAGAAACTGCAGGCTTTAGAACTGGTACAAGAGCACTTAAATGCTCAGCATATTGAAGAATCAACCAGCATTTGAAATTCTCCTGTATTTGTTATTAAAAAGAGATCTGGTAAATGGAGAATGGCAACAGACCTAAGAACAATTAACAAAGTAATTCAGCAAATGGGCTCTCTACAATTTGGAATTTCTTAGCCTACTCTGTTAACTAAAGGATAGGCTCTTATAATTATCTATTTAAAAGACTGTTTCTTTTCAATACCCTTACAAGAAAAAGACAGAGAAAGGTCTGGCTTCATGGTGTCTACTTATAATGATTCTCAACCAGTTCAGATAACAATGGAGGGTTATCCAATAGGGAATGTTGAATAGTCCAAGAATGTGCCAATATTTTGTCCAACAGCCATCTACAACCTCTCATTGGACCAAGAGAGGCTTCCTGAGACATAGAATCTGTCAGCTCTGACTGGACCAAGAGCCCTGATAAGACCAAGAGCGGTTCTGTGAGTCACAGAATCAACTAGCTTGGGTTGAGCCAAGAGCAGTTCCCTGAGATACAGAATCTCCCAGCTCCAATTAGACCAATAGCTAAGTGTGGACCTAGAGGGGCCCCCTGAGACACAGACACAACAAGCAAAAAGTGGACCAATAGCAACTCACTAAAACAACGGGATCTCTTATACCTATTAGAGGAAGAGAAGGGCAGATGTCAATGCAAAAATACATACAACAACATAAAGAGCAAAAGGGATCACCAGAACCTAGCCCTTCTCCAACATTAAGACCTGAACGTCGCACTGTAGAAGGAGCAGAAGAGAGCAACTATAAAAATAGCTTCATGAAGATGCTAGAGGCCTTTCAAGAAAAAAATGAAAAATTCCCTTAAAGAAATGGAGGAAAAGGGAAACAAAAATTGGAAGAAATCAATAAAGAAATGGAGGAAAAGACAAATAAAAAATTGGAAGAAATCAATAAATCCTTTAAAGAAAGCCAAGAAAACCATGAAAAAGCAATTAAGCATGTAAGGGAAACAGTTTAAGACCTGCAAACAGAAATAGAAACAATAAAGAAGACATAAACAGAGGGAATGCTGGAAATAGAAAATCTGAGTAAACAAACAGGAAATACAGATGCAGGCACAACCAACAGAATACAAGGGATGGAGGAGAGAAATTCTGGTGCAGAAGATACAATAGAGGAAATAGATTCGTCAGTCAAAGAAAACACCAAAGCCAAAAAAGTCATAAATTAAAATGTCCAGGAATCTGGGACACCATGAAATGTCCAAACCTAAGAATAATGGGGATAGAAAAAGGAGAAGAATATCAACTCAAAGGCACAGAAAATATATTCAACAAGATCATTAAGGAAAACTTTCCCAACTTAAACAAGAGAATACCTATGAAAATACAAGAAGCCTATAGTACACCAAACAAACTAGACCCCCAAAAATGTCCCCTAACCACATAATAATTAAACAACTAAACAGACAGAATAAAGAGATAATATTAAGAGCAGCAAAGGAAAAAGGCCAAGTGACTTATAAAGGCAAACCCATCAGAATAACACCTGACTTTTCAATGGAGACTTTGAAAGCCAGAAGACCCTGGGCAGATGTAATGCAGGCACTAAGAGACCATGGATGCCAGCATAGACTAATATACCCAGCAAAACTTTCAATCACCAGAGATGTAGTGAAAAAGATATTCCAAGACAAAACCAGATTTAAACATTATCTATCCACAAAACCAGCAATACAAAAAGGACTAAAAGGAAAATTCCAACCTAAGGAAGTCAGATACACCCACAAAAACACAGGCAATAGATACCCCCACAGCAGTAAACCCCCAAAAGAGAAATACATGCACACCACCACCAAAAGTTAACAGGAATAAACAATCAGTGGTCACTAATATCCCTTAATATCAATGGACTAAATTAACCTATTAAAAGACACAAGCAAATAGAATGGATATGAAAGCAGGACCCATCTTTCTGCTGCATACAAGAAACATACATCAACTTCAAATATAGATACTACCTCAGAATAAAAGGCTGGGGAAAGTCTTTCCAATCAAATGGTCTTAAGGAGCAAGCTGATGTAGCTATCCTAATTTTCCACAAAATAGACTTCAAACTAAAATCAATTAAAAGAGATCAAAAAGACATTACATGCTCATCAGAGGAAAGATCCACCGAGATGAAGTTTCAGTTCTGAACATTTATGCCCCAAACACAAGGGCACCCACATATGTAAAAGAAACATTACTAAAATTTAAATCACACAAAAAACCCACACATTAATAGTGGGAGACATCAGCACCACAATCTCACCACTGGATAGATATGACAAATTGAAATTTAACAGAGAAATAAGTGGCTTAACTGATATTGTGACTCAAATGGAATTAATCAATATCTACAGAAAATTCCATCCTAACAAAAAAGAATATACCTTGTTCTCAGCACCCCATAGAACCTTCACTAACATCAACCACATACTCAATCACAAAGCAAATCTTAACAGATACAAAAAAAAATTGGAAAAACCTCCTGTATTCTATCAGACCACCATGGTTTAAAGTTAGATTTCAACAACAAAAATTATAGAAAACCTACAATCTCATGGAAACTGAATAATGCCCAAGTGAATCACCAATGGGTCAAGGAAGAAATAAAGAAAGAAATTAAAGACTTCCTAGAGTTAAATGAAAATGAATGTACTACATACTCAAACTTATGGGGCACTATGAAAGCAGTGCTAAGATGGAAATTCATAGCACTAAATGCCCACATAAAGGAGTTGGACAAATCTCACACTAGTGACTTAATAGCACACCTGAAAGCTCTAAAACAAGAAGATGCAAAGTCTCCCTGGACAAATAGACACCAGGAAATAATCAAATTGAGAGCTGAAATCAATAAAATGGAAACAAAGAGAACAATACAAAGAATCAATGAAACAAAGAGTTGGTTCTTTGAGAAAATCAACAAAATAGACAAGCCCTTAGTCACATAACCCAAAAGGCAGAGAGAGCGCATCCAAATTAGCAAAATTAGAAATGAAAAGGGAGACATAACAACTGACAATGAGGAAATCCACAGAATCATCAGGTCATACTTCAAAAAATTTTACTCCACAAAATTGGAATATCTAAAAAAAATGAGCAAATTTCTGGATAGGTACCACATACCTAAGTTAAATCAAGACCAGATAAATTATTTACATAGACCAATATCCCTTAAGGAAATAGAAACAGTCATTAAAAGTCTCCCAACCAAAAAAAGCCCAGGACCAGATGGTTTCAGCACAGAATTTTACCAGATCTTCAAAGAAGAGATAATACCAATACTCTTTAAATTGTTCCACACAATAGAAACAGAGGAAATGTTACCAAACTCCTTCTATGAGGCTAGAGTTACTTTGATTCCCAAGCCAAAAAAAGATGCAACAAAGAAAGAGAATTACAGACCAATATCCCTCATGAACATTGATGCAAAAATACTCAATAAAATATTGGCAAACAGACTCCAAGAACACATCAAAACAATTATCCACCATGATCAAGTAGGCTTCATCCAAGTGATGCAAGGTTGGTTCAACATATGAAAGTCTGTCAATGTAATACACCATGTAAACAAATTGAAAGAAATAAAACCACATGATCATTTCATTAGATGCTGAAAAGGCCTCTGGCAAAATCCAACACCCCTTCATGATAAAGGTCTTGGAGAGATCAGGAACATACCTAAACATAATAAAGGCAATTTATAGCAAGCCAACAGCCAAAATCAAATTAAATGGAGAGAAACTCAAAGAGATTCCTCTAAAATCAGGAACAATACGAGGCTGTCTGCTCTCCCCATATTTATTCAACACAGTACTTGAAGTTCTAGATAGGGCAATAACACAACAAAAGGAGTTCAAGAGGATACAAATTGGAAGGGAAGAAGTCAAAATTTTACTATTTGCAGACAACATGATAGCATACATAAGTGACCCTAAAAATTCTACCAAGGAACTCCTACAGCTGATAAACACCTTCAGTAACTTGGCAGGATACAAGATTAACTGAAAAAAAAATCAGTAGCTCTCCTATATACAAATGACAAATGGGCTGAGAAAGAAATGAGAGAAACATCACAATTTACAATAAGCACAACATTTAAAATACCTTGCGGTACCTCTAACTAAGCAAGTGAAAGACCTGTATGATAAGAACTTTAAGTCTCTGAAGAAAGAAATTGAAGAAAATATCAGAAAATGGAAAGATCTCCCATGTTCCTGGATAGGTAGGATTAGCATAGTAAAAATGGCAATCTTACCAAAAGCCCCCCGAGTGCTGGGATTAAAGGCGTGCGCCACCATCGCCCAGTTGAACTACATTTTCTACATCCTTTTCAGGAGCCTAATTTGCCTTAAGTCTGGTTATAAGTCTAGAGGCCAAAAAAAAAAAAATTTGGCTCTGAGGGAATTCAATACTGCAGAAATGGCAATACTTCAGTGTGTGAGGATGTGAGTGAATCTTCTATTGAGGGTGGAGAGACTGAGGTGAGATAAACCCTGAGAATCTATGGGTTCAAAGTTCTCCGTTTCAATCCAGTCCAAATACATATTCCCATCCCAAGTTATTGGATATCATTCTTGCCAATTCATGCCCTTACTTTAATTGCTAACACACTCCCAGGTTGGGACTTGAGTTTTCACTATAATTCAGTTAACCTTAGAATGAAAGCTTTAGTTTGATTCCCTTCAACCAGAGTTCTGTGGCTGCTCAAACAAAATTTCTCTTCCAGGGCACACTTAGATATCTTTAAACTGTTTATCCCTGGAGCTGTTCAGTTTTATCACTGAGTTCATTATTTTCCTTTGTCAATTTATCCAGAGATGCTAGGAGCAACTGACCAGCATCACCATTTTCCTTATTGTTTTCATAATTTTTGAAATGTTTTATATAGAGTCACCAAATCTCTTGCCCCTCACAATTGGTGAACCAAGATAATCAAATGCATTTGTCTCTTTATGTTCACACCACGGGCTTTTGGTTACCCCTGAGCTTCATTGGGAGTTCAGTAACTGGAGAGGTTTCAGTAGCTATAGGTGTTGACAAATTGGAAAGCCTATTCCAGATACTTAAAAAAATCACCTTTATATTTCTGTTGCTCTAGAACCACTTCTAATACTAAGATGTTTATTGTTCAGGGTTCTCTAGAGGTTTTGTTCTTATAAAATATATCTTTATTTATATCTGTATATATGTATTAATCAATAAATATATATATCTATCTATCTATGAAGGTGATTTATTAGAATGGCTTACAGGCTGCTTTCCAACTAGTCTAAAAGTGGCTGTCTACCAACAGAAGTTCAAAGAATCCAGCAATTGTTCAGTCAACAAGACTGGGTATCACATTTGGTCTTCAGTATATGTTGCAATTATGAAGAAGTAAGTTCTTATACCAGTGAAGGAAAGGGCTTTATAGTGAGAATGAGAACAAGCAGCCAAAGAAAACAAATTTGCTGCTATATCTTTTATTGGCTCCAAGCACAAAGTATGGTCCAGATTAAAGGTTGATCTTCTCATCTTAAAAGACATGTACTAAAGGTGAATCTTCCCATGTGGAAGATCTGGACTATAAGTAGGTCTTTGCTTTTCAGATGATGTAATTAAGAAAAAGAAATCCATTCCATGTGTGCCTAATCATTTGAGTTTTAGTTAATTCTAGATGTTATCAAGTAGACAACCAAGAATATTTTTGGCTATTTGATGCATATCTTAATAATAAACTAATTTTAAAGACTTCACTCTGGCATTTAATAGGTGCCCATTGGAACCCACTTGTTGCTTAGGACCAACCACTTAGCTCTAGTAGTCATGGAAACATAAGAATGTGTTATTTCTCTTAAGAAACATAAGAAATAGTTATTTCTCTTAAGGTTGGCAGTCGGTAACACTTGGATTTCCTAGATGAGAGATAAAAAGGTAAGAATTTTATATTTTCCATGTTGTTTTCATTAATCAGCTTCACTATCTAAAGACACAAGATGCCAAAGAAGGCCTCTGACATATCTATTATGATATTTTTGTACATGTTTTCCATTTGAGTAAATCCTTCTGAACATCATAAGTGTCAGAAAGACCCAAGTGAATAATAACTCTCCAGTGTCTGCACTGCCCATTTATCTATGTACCTCACTGAAGTTTATGAATGGGAATTAGCATCTCTGGTATTTCCCTATGTATAAAGTGAGGATAATAATCGTGTGGGTATCATTGGAGGGTCACCAATATCCTGAAGTGTTTAACATAGGTTCTAACTAAGCATGTGATGTGAATTTAAAAGTTTCTGAGAGCCCAACAGTCACCAAGGCATTATTCTGAGCAGAGACATGTGCCTAACAGAACTTCTTTCACTCAGGTGCTTGACCACTTCATGTGACTCCCTCTCTGATCAGTATTTCCTGTAAATAAGAGGAACACTTGTGATATTGTCATCTTCTAAATGGATCACTTCACTGCTAACACAAAAAGGTAAAAACATAACATATGCTACATGAAGGCTTTCTACTTGGTTCTTTACAAAATCTTGTGTCTCATCTTGGGGTTCAGACAAGGGCAGCACCACATCCTGTCAAGGTAGCTCATTTGGCATAAAATCATTCTTCCTCCTGCTTTCATTTTTGCTTCAAAGCATAATGCTCCTATAGTCACTGCCTCAGATCTCTCTTGGAAATAAAAAGCTCATGGTGATACCCAAGACACCATCAATTGCAAACTGATCTTGTTAATGTAATTTCCCAAGCAATAAGTCTAAAACCTTCACCATTTGAGGAAGCACATTCCATAGAAGATTATGGAACTGTGGGTATCTCGTAGGTAACGCTTTCTGGCAAGAAGATTCCATTTATATGACACTTAATAAAAGGTGAAAGATTTATATGATCTGAGGAGAAACCAGGAGTCCAGTCAAAGAGAGGGAAGAGGGATTGAATAAGCAAGGGGAGGGGTTTCAACATCAAAATGGGGAAATCTACAGAGACAACTGAACCAAGCTTGTGGGAACTCACAAACTTTAGTCTGACAGCTCTGGTGCTTGCATGGGATTGAACTAGGCCTTCTACATATGGGAGACAGTTGTGTAGCTTGGTCTGTTGGAGGAGCCCCTGGTAGTGGTATAAAGATCTATACCTGGTGCATGAGCCCATTATTTATGGCAAGATATCTATCTTTCTCATCCTTGATGCAAGGGGAGGGACTTGGTACTGCCTCAACTGTGAATGTACCAGGCTTTGCTGATTCCCCACAGGAGACCTTACCCTTTCAGAGGAGGGCGTGAGGGATGGTTTGGGGGAGGTTGGGAGGAAGCAGGAGGAGGAATGAGGGAAGATCTGTGGTTGGTATGTAAAATGAATAAAAAAAGTTTCTTAAATAAAAGAACCACAAAAAGATCCTTAACCTTCTGCATGTGCCATGGCAATGACATATGCACATGCTGGAATACCTGAAGGACTTTGCTTCTTTCCTTTTGTTGAATGACTCATCAGGACCTCTCATCATGATTTTTCTCATTTTTCCTTATTGTTATACTCAAAGATCTGAGTTTAGAGAAGATGAAAATAAATTCCTTCATAGTGTTAATGTGAAGTGTAAGTTTTGTGTCAAAGATGACATTGGCTCAACCAAAATACCTCAGGATACTTTATATGTTGCACCCAAATGAAGTCAATATTCTCAAGGAACAATACTGAATATATTAACAGATACAAAAATTTGCATATCCATGATTCCTCATCTTCTACATACATATTATAGTTTTGTGGTTATGGGAATTGAACCCAGCACCTCACACATAGTAGACTGTAGCTGGAGCTATCTCCAGTCCCACCCTGGCTGGCAGCCACTCAGACTCAAATAAACACACAGATACTTATATTAGTTAAACTGTTTGGCCTAATGGCTCACGCTTCTTGCTATCAAGTTCTTGTATTTTAAATTAACCCATTTCTATAAATCTATACCTTGCCACGTGGCTCATGGCTTACATGTTGCTTCTCATCACAGTGGCTGGCAGGGTCTCCTCCTCCGCTTTCCTCTTCCCAGCATTCTCCTCCCTCCTTTTCCCGACTATACTTCCTGCCTGGCTACTGGCCAATCAGCACTTTATTTATCAATCAATCATCCACAGCACTAGACAATCAGTACTCCACCAAAAGGCTATATCTACATCCAATTGCACATTGAAGTTTAAGTTTGTGTTCATGCTGGTCTTAATCACAAAGTATTACATATACCTTTCTATTAAATTGAATACCATTTAGGAAAATATGTAAAGAATTATGACAGTATCTGTTATAACACCCTTGATCTACTTAGCATTTCTTTTTCATTCATCTTTTATGTTCATGTATCTTTGTATATTGAAAGAAGTCAGATATACAATCCAGAGGTAGAGACAGACAGATCTCTGTGATTTCAAGGCAAGCCTGGCCTACCGAATGAGTTCCAGAACAGCCAGGCTTGTTATACAGAAAAACCCTGCCCCCCCTTCAAAAAATCCAAAGCAAAACAAAAAGAAGCCAGGTATGTTTTGATTTGGCATAAATGATCATACTATCATTTGTATTATTTTCCTTTTTTGCATCTTTCTTTCAAGGGTTATACAAATTAAAATGCTTTTGTAAGGATAATGCGATAAACCACTACAATAACTTGAGCATTCTTCTCCTTGGAACACTCATTAAAGTTGTTTATAATTGTTCTGTTATGCAAAGAGGGATGGAGCTGACTAGCATCACCTTAAATGACACTGAAAACTAATATTTCACCTTTAATTCCAAGTATTGAAATTCCTAGTCAACAAATAGGAATATAGCATCACTAGAAGGATATTGTGAAATTATTGTCCAAAATGTCTTCTTACAATGGGAACTCCTACCACATTCATAGATTTAAAGGCTTCTTATACATAAGTAAAACCTTGAGACAGCAAGGGCAAGGTATGAGTATTTAGTCCTCTGTAAACCATGATTCATTCACTGTGTTTTCCACTCTGCATTTGTGTTTCTGGATTTACTCTATACTTGTTCAATCTTATCTACAGATTTGCACAGGTGAAGGAATGGATCTTCAGACTGACTGGCTTCCTTTGCAGCCTCTTGTCGTTGGGCTTTGGAATAATTCTCCAAAGCAGCCGATACTGGCGCCTCTGGGAATTCGACAACAAGGTTGTTCAGCTTGTGTACATCGGACTCTGGGAAGCTTATTACCATCGGGAGTTTAACATCTCTGGTTCTGTGACCAGGATTCTGGTGCACAGCTCTGTCAACTCGACCTGGACCATTTCACCTGAATTTAGATGTGCACAGATCCTGATCTTACTGGCTATGTTTATAAAACCCGTGGTGGTGATTTTTAGCTCAGCGACCATTAGGGTTAGCATTGTCAGAGCCTCAATCCCTGAGATTCAGAAACTCTGCTACAAGTGTTGTGTCTTAATTCTGCTTCTCAGCAGCCTTTGCACAGCTCTTTCTGTGACCTGGAACCATGTAGTAGATCTTTATGGTGAAACCACTCTAGATTTTCCACCCACCTTTCCTGTTAGGAAAGAAGACCTGATCAAAAAACACTACACTCATGTGTTCCCCATAGGGGTCCTGACAGCCACCCTGTCACTCTTTGCTATGATTATGTTCCTCTTTGAGATCAGGTCATTGAAACTACAGAGTAACCTGAATGTCCATGGTGCTTCCAAGCAGGCCAACCAAAATGCCTGAAACATGAGCTCTAGTATTTTCAAAATGTGCCAGAAAACTCCTTGGTCAAATTTTCTAATACTACACAATATTCTTGTAGTATTCTACTCATTTAAAATAAAATATCCTTTGGATTATCAGTCTGTGTCTGAAGCTTGTATCTTCCTCTAGGTGTCTAATGTCTTCCCTTCCTTAAAGGTGTTCACATCCTAAGCTCTGCATGCAAAGATGATGTGTTCAGGTAGTGCCAACTCCTTATGGCAGACAAATGTATTGGTGAATTGAAAATGGTATAAATCAAAGGACCAACTTTAAAGTGAGTGGTTTATTATTAAAATGAAATTTAACACAAATAATTAAATATGTGTCAAGTTGGAGACATTTAAGCCCTAATGTGCATTAAAGATACACCTTTAAGCCCTAATGTGTACTGCCTCTGAAGTCTTCCCCATGATGAGAATAACTGAAATCCACAGAAATTTCTAGTTGGGCAAAAGGATCACTTTGTGGAACAACATGGTAGGATATGGGCATGATTCAGCTGTGTGGAAGATCTCTGAAGGTTAGAGGATTCTACTCAGTATGGTTAAGCCGCTAATAATGCCCTGGATCCACTCCATCCAAATTAAAAGACAGGTGCTCCAACTGAAACAACAAAATACCTTCTCCAAACTGGAGAGATGGTGGAGGCAGCTGGTTTCTGGGAATTAGTGTCTGTATTTCCAAGGAGAGCGTCTGAATCATTATGTCTTCTCTGGGTTTAATCAGAAAACAGTGTTTCCCTAATGGGCAGGGCAACACCTGGGGTAGTGACTACAGCCAATGTTCCATTGAATAGCTATATTTTCACTTTGGTCTCCTCCTCTTAGTCCCATATTTCAGGATCATGTGTGTGATGAGACTTTAGTGGAAGAAGAAGAGAAAGTACCAGTTAAGGTACTTAAGGAGAAAGATGAAGTAGACATCTATGTAAACTAACTGAGGTAGCCATGCTAATCAGAGGACCTCTGGTATAATTTGTTGCTGTATGCTAATGTTTTAAATGGAGTTTAATGTCAAATTCCCAGCTCATGTTGCATGGAAAGGCTAGGCCTGACAACCCTTCCCACTACACCAACAAAAACATGAATCATGATTAAAAGGAATTCAAGTACATCTGTTGGGAACAGGAACAGATGAAGTAGTTTAGTGATCCCAAATTTATGTGAGTAGACACAAGGGATTTTCTTTTAAAGAGAGAAAGAGAACAGGGAGTTTGCATCTTTAAGAAGTCCTTTGATGGTAAGGTCCTGCCCATATTTTCTCATATCTCTGGTGCTCTTTACACAACAGACCATTTGGATCCCTCTAGTACACAACATTTCCTGGCAAAATTATTGCTCTCTGCAGGGCAATCTCTCTGTGAGGTTCTGTTGTTCTTGGAATACAGGGTCACTTCCAGTTTAGGACTTTGCCTGAACACAGGAATTTATCTTCAAGGGGCCTGTAACAGAGCATTGTAAAAAGCTGAGGGTAAGATTTCTACATTACTCTTGTTTTTCTGCCTTCAGTCATGAATAGAGTTTGAGGTCAGTTGTATAGACACTGCTTGTGAGATGAATATGCCTCCATGCCTCTGTAAATAGGCAACCCAAAGTATTGGATACAGATGCTAAATATACTCTGGATTCCATGCAGACAGAACACTCATATACATAAATAAAAGAGACTGCAGACACCAGTCAAAACTACTATATCCAGCCAAACTTTCAATCTCCATATGGAAAAATAAGATATTCCATGATAAATATTATTTAAATGTAGATTTACCTACAAATCCAGTGCTATGGAAGGTCCTAGAAAGAAAACTCCAACCAAATGAGGTTAACTACAACCATAAAAACACAATTAATAAATAATCTCTGATCAGAACAATCAAAAGAAGGGAAACATACACTCACACAGACACACACACAACTTACAAAAATAATAAAATAATAGGAATCAACAATCATTGGTCATTAATATCTCTCAATATAAATTGTCTTAATTCTCCAATAAAAGACACAGATTCAGAATGGATGCAATATATGATCCATCCTTCTGTTGCATCTAAGAAACATACCTCAACATCAACAACAGACATTACCTCATAGCAAAGGGGTAGGAAAAGATAGTCCAAGCAAAGGGGTCTAAGATGCATTATGGTGTAACCATTTAAATATCTAGCAAAATAGACTTAAAACCAAACCTAATCAGAAGGGTTAGGGAAGGACACTCATTCTTATAAAAAATCTACCAAGATGATATTTCAATTCTTATCATTGGTGACACAAACACAATGGCACCCAAATTCAGAAAAGAAACATTACTATAGCCTAAATCACATATTGACCATCACACACTGACAGTGGGAGACTTCAATACTCAGAAAAAACTAAACAGAGAAATACTGGAGCTGACAGATGTTATAAACCAAATGGAACTAACATATTCACAGAACATTTCACCCAAACACAAAAGAATATATAAAACAAAACAAAAACAAAAACAAATAATCTCCCTGAAAAACAGAGTACAGATTGAAACAGAGAATTCTCAATAGGGAAAACACAAATGGCTGAGAAATGTTCAACAACCTTGGCCATCAGGGAAATGCAAATCAAAATTACTTTGAGATTCCATCTTACACTTCTCAGAATGGCTAAGATCAATAACACAAGTGACAGCTCATGCCAGTGAGAATGAGGAATAAGGGGAACTTTGCTTTTTGGAGTGCAAACTTGTACAGCTGCTGTGGAAATCAGTGTGGTTGTTGTTAGGAAACTGGGAATTAATCTACCACAATATCCAGGCATACCACTCTCAGAAATATACCCAAAAGATGTTTCATCCTACCACAAAGTCACTTGTTCAACCATATTCATTGATGCTTTATTCATCATAGTTAGAAATTGGAAACAGCCTATATTTTCTCAATAGAAGAACACAATGGAGTATTACTCAGCTGTTAAAAAATTACATCATGATATTTACAGGCAAAAGGATAGAAATAGAAAGTATCATCCTGAGTGAGGTTACTTAGACACAGAAAGATAAATATGGTATTCAGTCACTTGTATGTGGATACTAGACCTTAAATATGTGATAACCAAGTTACGATGGGAAGATCCATAGAAGTTAGACATAGAGGAAGTGACTAGAGGGGTACACATACATCTCCCCATGATGGAGAAATATAATTGATTTTATAGGTAGATTGGGACTAGTCCTTGGAGGGGCAGGATGGGTGGACCAGGTGGGAGATGGGAGGGGAGATGAGGTTGAGTGAAAAAATGCAGGGAGAGACAGTAAAAATTGAGGGGCAATTGAAGGGTGGTGTGATGGCTATTATTGGTTGACAACTTGACTATATTTGGAATGAACTACAATTGAGAAATTTGATGGCACCCCTGTGAGAGTTTTTCTTCCTTGGTTTGAAGTGAGTGAATTCACTTCTAGTCTTGAACTTTGAGGTAGGAAGAAACACATCTTTGATCTGGATCTTAAGACAAAAAGATCCACCTTTAATCTGGGCCATACCTTCTGCTGGAAATGTATATAAGGACATAGGAGAAGGAAACTTTTGCTGTTTTGATGTTTGCCCTCAAGTTGATAGTACACCTGTTCCTTCAATGGCTTTGGAGCCTACCTCTTTTAGATTCTAGCCTATACTGAAGACCAGTTGAGACATCTAGTTTTGTGTACTGAGCAACTACTGGATTCTTGAACTTTCTATTTACAGACAGCCATTGTTGAATTAGTTGGACTGCAGCCTGTAAGTCACCACAATAAATTCCCTTTACACACATACAACTACATGTATAAACACACACATATGTATGTATATGTATACACATGTAGAGAGATTCACTCTATAAGTTCTTTTACTCTAGAGAATATTGACAGCTGATATGGAAAACTCCTTAAGTGGAAATAATGAAGTCTCCAAATAATGAAGAAGATGGAGCCATAACTGGCCATCTTTTGTCACCAAATTAACCTTTCATTACTAGGACTGCCTTATATCCAATTGAGTCACTTGCCAAAGGGGTCCCATTGAAATCCCTAAACAACTGGGTTGTTACCAAGACAAAAAGTTGCTCTCCACAACCTGACAGCAAGGCCCCATTGCTGAAGAAATAACCCCTGCAACTCATTGAACATGGAGAGATGGAGCTGGTGCCTACATAGAACCTTCACCCAGACACTCTAGTGTCTTTTTATAGGAAGATATTCAGCAACATATGAAAAAAGAAATATAAACATTAGCCCAGCCACAAACCCTTTAATCTACAATGTCATCCTGCCTGCAAAATATGCTACGGCAATGTTGGCACAAAGCTTAAGGAAGTAACCAACCAATGTCTGCTTTGACTTAAGGCCCACTCTAGAAGTTGGAATCCATAACAGACACTACTTAGGTCACTAAGAACCAGAGACTAGATTGCCCAGAGACCTAAGATAAAACCAAATACTATTAATGTAATGAAAAGAAAGGAACAGTAAAATGACACTTAAGGATACACTGATATATTCATAGATAGTTCTCTTATTCAGCCATCAGAGAGGCTTTCTCTTGCATCATATAGGAACAAATACAGAGAGCTACCTTTAGATCCTACACCCTCCCATGCATGCACACATGTATGAAAATTAGGTGATCCAGAGGTGTGAGTAAATCTTCTGTTGAGGGTGGAGAGACTCCTTCCTCAGGTGAGATTAGACCCTTGAGAATTTGAGGTTTCAAAAATTTCAGCTTCAATATGGTCTTGTCACATATCCCCACACAAAGTTACAAGATCCCAACAGGAGGTCAAGCTGCTGGGGCATGCACAGAAATGCAAACTTTGTATTCCTACCTCAAAATACAAACTTCCTCATCCTCACTTTCTCCAGTACAACCAGACACTTAAAGTAGGATGACTTCCAAACATAATCTCATATGGGGATAAATCCCTCCCTTACGTTGTGCAGTAGACCAAAGCATAGCAAAGGAATGAGGCCTATCCATCTTTTGCTAGATTTTAATGAGAGTTTTATTAGTTTCTTTTAATGTCCTGTTTATTCTTTTACTTGGCAAGAACTCTGAGTTCTACAAACACAATGAAGTTTTTAAACTATGTCTAAAGCTTTAGCTATTGAGAGTTTTTTTTTTTTTCATGAAAACTAGGCCATTGTTGGACACCATTACTAGCAAGAGGCCAAATCAGGGGACCATGGAGTATCTTTTTAGCTACTATTTGACAAGTTTCAGTCAGGGTGAAGAATAGTTTTTACCCATCCAGAATAGCTATCTATTGAAACTAGCAAGTACTGTTATCCTCCTTCAGCAGGCTGGATCTAGGTGAAGTCAGTTTTCCCAGAGTTTGCTAGCATGTTAGTCTCTCATACTGACTGTAGGAAAAGGGGGCTGGCTCAAGAAATCCACCCTAACCCTGGAGCACAGAACCAGGGAAAGAAACACACCCTGGATCTGGGACCTGAGCCAGAGAAAGAAACACTTTATCCCCAAACCCAGAACCAAAGAAACATGCCCTGACTATGAAACCAGCACCAAAGAAACACACTTTGTCCCTATAATTAGAGCCAGTGAAAGAAATATGGCCTGCCCTTAGAATTAGAGTCAAAAAGCTAAGAAAAGCCAGTGAAAGAAACAGTTTGGCTCTGAAATCAGGGCCATCTCTGCCCCTAACCCATCAAACTAACCAATCCCTGAGCAGAAAAAAACTAACCAATCCCTGGACAGAAAATCTCCCTGGAGAAACTCCACCCTCAAGAGATCCTATATAAACCACCCTGTCTGTTCAGTTGTGGGCTGTTCTTTCCCATTCTGGTAGAGGCAGCCACTCTCCTGGATTCTTCTTTCTCAAATAAATTTCTCAAAAGAGTTTTGGGTGTGACGATCATTTGTCGGCACAGAGAAGAATAACTTTGCTAACACATCCCTTAGTGGACTGGGTGGAAAGAACTTTATAGAGATATTCCATTAGGGGACTGAGCAAGGGGAAGCTGAGCAGAACCTTGCTGAGACATCCCTTAGGGGGCTGAAAAAGGTGGAGCAGAAAAAGTAACAACTTTTCACTGGAGCTGGAGGAGATTGCTACATTTCTTCAGGGGTTTTTTCTTTAGCATAATGAAGCAAAAGAAGCAACATCTCAGGCCAGAGAAGACGCTTACCTCTGCTGGAAGCCCCCTTAAGTGGGGGCTGAGCAAAACTCAGCTGTAGTGGCTCTCCAGGAGAGGAGTAGGATTGCTATATCCTGTGGGGAGACCATCCCCAACTACACCAGGTTTAGCCTGACTCCCTAACAGTCAGGATACCTTTCCCTCCAGAGATGAGCTGTCCTAGCAGCTCCAGGTATTGCCTGAATCTCCAGGGAAGTCAGGATACCTTTACCTCAGAGCTGAGCTGTTACCAGAGTCCTATCCATTGGTTCTGAGGGAATGATCTTTCCTTCTGGTGTCCTCCATCAACCTGTGAGTTTGAGCTATCCATTTCTTCTTTACCATGGGGTTTCAGGTAACACTGGGTTGTGGTATGTCATCTGAATTTCAAAAGGCCCCACTGGTCTTAGTTTCCATTGTCTGGCAGCCAGGTCAGAAGCCCGAAAGTGGAGGACAGCAATTTGTAGGGGAAGCCAAATAATCTCTAAGAGGCCAAGACTTTTTTTATAAAGTCTGGGGCCCTGTCACAGTCTAAGCCAGATGGGCTCCCAGTGATGAAAGGGGAATTGGACACAAGTCCTCATCCTTAACCCAGAAGCTCTCTCCAATTGACAGCCACTCACAAAGGAAAAACTAGTTTTCACCAGTGGAGTCTCACGGGGTGCACAAACCACACTCAAGGGTGCCCCATTCCCAGCAGTAGATGGCCAACATAAAATGTACTCAAAGTTATATTTAGAGGTATTTTTCTCATAAAGCTTTGTCAAGGCCTGGCTTTTCTTTCTTTCTTTCTTTCTTTCTTTCTTTCTTTCTTTCTTTCTTTCTTTCTTTCTTTCTTTCTTTCTTTCTTTCTTTCTTTCTTTCTGCATTTTAGCCCTTTTCCTTATACATTATGGTTTCTGATTTTGTGTTTTTATGTTATTTCTGTTTGTCCATGTGTGTGTGATTACATCTACATGTGTTTCTCGTCCTTTCTCTTTGGCTTCTTTTTTTCTGTTGTTTTTTGTCCTATTCTTTCTCCCTGTTTGTTTTTTTAGTTTCCTGTTTGTTTTTTTTAATGAAAAAGAGAAAGAAAGTGTGTGTTTGGATTTTGGTGGGTAGGGAATTGGGCACAAAATGGGAGAGAGGATGACAGAGGAAATTGTAATCAGAATATGTTGTGCAACATATATTTTCAAAAAATATTACAATTATAAAATAAATAAATAAATATTTAATTAAAAATTTAAAAAGTCTTTATGAGCAATGGAAAACACCACCAATCTATAAAGAACATACTTATTATGTAGCTCATTAATAGAATTTATTTGAAGGATTGTCAGCATTACAGCTGAGGAACACATAATGGGAATAAAAATTAGCTATATTAGAAAGTTTATCCCAATTGTAGTATTTGATTAAGAAATAATCTTACTCATTATCTTCCAAGTACACCACATACAATGTCATGCTCAATATATTCAAAGATGACTGCAGGACAAAACAAACCCATAAGTGCAAAATGGTCACCTCCAAAAAGATGAAGGTATTTATTTGTTTTTTTGCAATCTGAAATTGTGCAAACAACTGTAAAGTCACATTACATTTGATGGACTGAAAAGTAATGTGAGATCTGAACAACCTAATATTGCCCATACAGAAGTCTCAGTTAACCAGTCTGGAGTGGAGCCAAATTAAGCCTAAACTTACAGGGATTGGAAAGGAGGCCAGTTTGCATTATTTTTTTTCTCTAACATGGAAGAAATAAAGCAGCTTGTCTGACATTAAGATAGCCATGTACTCAGCAGGAGTCTTCCTAGTAGAGATCACTGGGAAAGATGCCAGGAAGGCCAGACATCAAGGAAGGAAAACGAATTCTAAAGGATTCTCAGCATGCCTACTGTCTGAGAGCAAGTGTGCTCCTTGGGCAAGGTTCACACTATACTATTTCCATTTCTATATCTTTACAAGGTTTATTTCCTAGAGTTGCTGTGAGATTTAAATTACAGTGGTTCTACTGATTGTAGCGTAGTTATCTTTGACTTCACAGTTAATAACCACATTCAAGCAAATACATACTGCATTCATCTTTCTGAGTCTGTGATACCTCACTCAGGATAATTTTTATCTATTTCCAATCATTTGCATGCAAATTTCGTGGTGTCATTTATTAATGGCTGAGTAATACTCCATTGTGTAAATACACCACATTTTCTCATTTTCTTTATCCATTTTTCTATTGAAGAACATCTAAATTGTTTTCAATTTCTGCTTATTATGAATATATGTGGTGGCACAAAGCATGTGGGAGTAGCCAACAAATAACGCATTTGACTCAAGCTCCACTCCATGATATGGAACACATATATGTCAGTGTTTGGGTGACCAAGAACCTGAGACTGGATAACCTGGGCACCTAGGGTAAAACCAAGTAATACTGGTCTAAATAAAGAAAAAAATGTAGTGATAAAATGAATCTTATTGATATTCATAGATCAGTGTCTTGTTGCTCTAAGATCAGAGAAGCTTCCCCTTACAGAAGATGGGAACAAATATGGAGACCCACAGCCAGACCTTCTGGTTAGGAACGGGAAATAGAATAAATAGATATGGATGAAAGACAGAAGCTGGAACGGGAGGATCAAGTGGTGAGGGAGAGGGGGAGGAGAAAGCAGGTTGTGAGAAGGAATAGAGGGAGAGACAGCTAAAATTAAGGGGAATTTGTGGGGTAGTATGGAAAACTAACTCAGTAGAAAGTTCCTAAAATATATATCTATATCTATATCTATATATATATATATATATATATATATATATATATATATATATGAAGGTAATCTGAATGAAATCACCACATAGTGGGTGTTGTGGATGATTGATTGACAAATAAAACACTGATTGGCCAGTAGCCAGGCAGGAAGTATAGGCAGGACTAACAGAAAGGAGAACTGGGGGAACAGGAAGGCGGAGTCAGAGAGATGCTGCCAGCAGCTGCCATGACAAGCGAGATGTAAGGTACCGGTAAGCCACGAACCACGTGACAACTTATAGAATAATAAATGTGGGTTAGTTTGAGATATAAGAACTAGATAATAAGAAGCCTGCCACACCCATACAGTTTGTAAACAATATAAGCCTCTGTGTGTTTACTTGGTTGGGTCTGAGCGGCTGCGGGACTGGCGGGTGAGAGAGATTTGTCCTGACTGTGGGCCAGACAAGACTGGAGAAATCTCCAGCTACAAATGGGGGAGACCAAGCCCAAACTGGCCACCTCATATAATCAAAGTTTGCAGTACTAAGATTGGGTTAAATCTGACTGAGTTGTTGGCCAAAGGGACCCCTCTGTAATCCCCAAACAACCCAGTCTATTGCCAAGACAGTAGGTTGCTCTCCACAAACTGACAGCAAGGCCCCATTGCTGAAGATAACAACTACACATTCATTGAAGACAGAGATGTTGAGCTGGTGCCTACTAGAGTCTTTACTTCTCCATTCTAGTGTCTTTGGTACAGGAACATTCTCTGCATGCTCTCAAAAGAGAAACACAAACACCAATCCTTTATCTACAATGTTGTTCTACTTGGAAGATATGCTAGGGCAATGGTGGAAAAGAGCATGTGGGAGTAACCAACCAAGAACTGATTTGACTTAAGGACCATTCGAGGAGATGGAAGCCATGCTTGACACTGCTTGAATGGCCAAGAACCAGAATGTAGAGAGCCCAGGAACCTAGGGTTAAACCAAATAATACCTGCATTAAAAAAAAAGCAATAATAAAATGACTCCTAATCATATTCATAGAGCAGTGCCTTGTTCAGCAATCATTAGAGCTTTCTCCTGCAGCAGATGGGAACAAATATAGACTTATAGTTAAATATTAGGTAGAGAGAGTGGGGGAGGCCTATTTTTTTTGTTTTTTTTTCTCAAGACAGGGTTTCTCTACATAACAGCCCAGGCTGTTCCAGAATTCACTTTGTATACCAGGCTGGCCTTGAATTAACAGATATTCACATGTCTTGCACAGCGAAAGAGAGAGATAGAGAGACAGACAGACAGACAGACAGACTGAGAACTTTAACACACAGCCCTAAATGGGAAGCCTCCACCAAATCTCTCCATTCAGAGCTCAGGAGATCCCATGGAAAAGGAGGCAAAAAGAATGTAAGAACCAGAGGGGGTGGACAAAGGAAAATGAACCCAAAGTAGAAAAAAAATGTCCATTATCATAACATAAAATAGCAAATTCCCAGAAACACCCTGAATAATGATGAAAACAGATGGCTACAGGGAAGCTTACCATATTTGATTTATAATTTTGGAATAATTCAGTAAAAAACCAATTCAGATAGCCATCAAAGATAAACAGGTACCATGCAACATTCAGTTTGTTTTCTACTGATTTCTACTAACTTTACAATTTATCTTTAAAATATTCATATTATAAAAGTGATGTCATTCAAATTGTTTAGATAGAAAGGACAATACTTCTCTGATGTTTACTTACAGAATTGATTTGGTAAAAGAATAAGAAATTATAATAATGGAGACAAAACATGGATATTATGGATTTTTTCTCTCAGTGCCTCCGTCTTTTCTCTCCCTCTCTCCACTTCTCTAGCTTTCTGTCCCTCCCTCACCCTCTTTATCTCTCTCTATTTCTCACTCCTTCCTTTCCTCTCCCTCCCAGAAGTAAGTTCAACTATAGATATACAGACTGCACAGAACTCAGGAGTCACATTAAGGAACCATTATCAATGTTACTGGAGAAATAATCAAATACAGTTTGCACTTTGGCAGTAGAGTTTGGATCTGCAGGAATAGAAACCAGGAATAAGAATTTGAGGTATAAACTTCACCTTTACAAGAGTCCCACCATCAATTGAATGTACATACCCTCCTCTGAATGTATCTTTGTGATTCTCTCATACACATTTTCTTGCCTAATTCTGACACTGCCCTTTCGGGGACATGAAGAGGTCAAGAGTTTCCTCCGTGGAAAAGTACACTGACAGAAAAGAAAAACAAGACTCTGTTCCAGACATAAGAACAGAACAATCACATTCACGTGGGTTTCCACCCACAGACTCTGCAGCCCTGAAGGCATCAGGGAATTCATCAGTTCAACACTTTATCTCTCCAATCTCAGAAGAGAAAAAAACATTTTTTATAGTAATTCATGGCACTACACACAGCAAAGCCAGGACCCCTACAGGTGTGTGACCCCAGCTATAATCCTCTTTCACAATATCTTGCCATATGATATAGACCCTTTAATTCTATAGCAGCTTCTAAAACTGTAGTTTGTCCCTTCCATACAGTGATGTACTAGCAAACAAAGTTTAGAACAGAAATAAAATTCCATAAGAAATTAAGAAACCTAAGCACTGCTTAAATTCAAGCTTTGATGTCCATAGATATATGGAATTCCTTGGGGTGGATGACAGGACAAGAAGGACTACTACTCCAATCAGCCATAAGTCAAACCCAATCTTTATATGCGACACTCCAAATCTAGACTCAGGTAAAAATCATGTCTAATGGCCAACAACACAAACAGTGCTAAGAATTACATGGTTGGAATTGAAGAGCAGGGAGAACAGAATGTGAAGCTCCAGTGTAAGCACAAAGCAAGGCATGTCTTCAAACATTATTCACGCAGTGCACCAATCAGAAATCACCAGGTCAGGTTTTGCTTAGAGATTACTGGCCAAGTTTGCAGGTAAAGTAGACAAGAGGATCAGGAGCACAGCCAGAAAACATTGGGAAATGTCATGGCAGAGGCCTTATGAAATGTTTAATTCTGGTGACACAGTTTACAAGGCCCTCAATTTCCATATTAAATATCTTCCTAGCAAAACGTTGTTCCCATGTTTTATTTCCCTTGTGTATTACAGAGCTTCCATACATAGAAGTGCTGAGTGTTGATATAAGTCTAGGACCAGTCTTTCTGGCATCTGTAACTTCCTTTCCAAGTGCATCAGAAGTTAGATACTTGCAGCTGCTCAGCTGCATGTCTCCTCTAATGAGTGATCAGGGGAGAGAAGCCAGAACAAAACCCGGCAGTCAGTATGTCTGTATATGCTTAATATACATAGCCTCAGCCAAATGACCCCCCTCCTCTCTCTCATTCTCATTCTCATTCTCATTCTCATTCTCATTCTCATTCTCATTCTCAT
>CABHPR010000198.1:42270-59652 GCA_902168415.1 Peromyscus melanophrys
CTCTCTCTCTCTCTCACTCTCTCTCTCTCTCACACCCACACCCACACACACAGGACAGGAAACCAACAGGTATGGTGTTGCATACCCATAATCCCAGCACTCAGAGGCTGAGGCAGGAGGATGATAAGTTCCAGGTCAGCCTGGGCTATAGAGCGCTCAGTCAGTTTTTTTGTTTGTTTGATTTTGTTGTTCTTGTTTTGATTTTTTTAAATTGCCTTAAAACCTGTAACCCTAGCACTTGGAAGGTGGAGACATGAGATTCTGAGTAGAGAAGCATGGCCTTTCTATTCTGTATGACCTGAGAGCTATGTAGCATCATACACAGGGCCAAAGACTTACCCAATCTGAGCTCTCTGGTTTTATGTTATGTTTTCTTTTGATACATGTTCTCATTGTGGTGGTTCTGCCTGGCCTGGAATTTACTACGATAGACCAGGGTAGCCAGAGTTCAGAGGACTATTGCCATGGCACTCTACCTCTTCCTCTGGCTTTTACATTCTTTTGATCCCATCTTCTACTATATTCTCTGACCCTTTGAAGGATGAATATTGTGGTGATTTTTTCCTACTGTGAGCGTAACAGTGGGGCTTTACTCCATAACAACAAATGCTCACTCCGAAGATAAGACAAAGTATGATCAAGAGCATACAATCTCAAGCCGGGCAGTGATGGTGCACGCCTTTAATCCCAGTACTTGGGAGGCAGAGGCAGGTGGATCTCTGTGAGTTCGAGGCCAGCTTGGGCTACAGAGTGAGTTCCAGGAAAAGGTGCAAAGCCACACAGAGAAACCCTGTCTTGAAAAAGCCCAAAACATTTTTTAAAAAAGAGCACATCATCCCAATAAACAGGCAAGAAGTACACCTAAAGTACAAAGGTGTCATAGGAGTGTAGGTGATCTACAACATGAGTGTCCTCTTTAATTACTACAAATTATCTGTAATGTTAGCAGAGCATATAGTATTAGTGTGGTCACAGGAAGAAACTCTCCTTCAGTGCTCCTGTGTTTGGTGCTTTATGTTTAGGGTTGCAATGTCCTCTTGGTATAGTTGTTTTCCTTTATTAGTATTGTTCCTCTTATCTCTTGTGACTTTTATTTTGAAGTATATTTTGTCATATAGTAGAATAAATACACCTGTTTTCTTCCCCTTAGTTCCATTTGCTTGAAATGTCTTATCCATCCTTTTATGTCAAAATAGTTTCTTTCATTGATGATGAGGTGTGTTTCTTAGAAGGAGAAATAGATGGACTCTGTTTTCTGATACATTCTGTTAGTCTTTGCCTTTTTATTGTGGAATTGAGACCATTGAAATTCAAGACATTGTTACGAGATGTGTATTATTCTCTTCCTATCATCATGTTGATTGTGTGGTGTTTTCTCAAATTTCTTTTAATAATTTGTTCCTTGTGACCTCTTGACTGCTTTAACCTCTTCAGATTGAGGTTTGCCTTCTAGTATCCTTTGTAGAGCTGTCTTAGTGATCTTGATTTTATCATTCTGTATTTTCATGAAAAGGTTTTATTTCTTCAAATTTCATGAGTTTCCTTGGGTGTAATTGTCTTCAGTGATTTTAAATGACTTTTATTAAGTTTGTTCATTGATAATTTCATGCACATATATAATTCATTATTTCCTAACCCATAAAAGTAGTTGTAAAAATGTCCTATTTATGAGTCAGCACTGAGCCTTTCCACTTAATATCCATGGCTTCTAGGAAAAACATTCTCAAGCCATGCAGGGCATCTCCTTCTTAAATTTATTTGAACCTGTATTTTTTCTTTTTTAAGAATTTTTTTATTCATTTTACATACAAACCGCAACTCCCCCTCTCATTCCTCCTTCCACTCCCCAAGCCTTCCCCCACCAACCCACCTGTAGTTTTAATTGGCTTGGGTAGCAGTTGGCTATCACATGGCTTTTCATGCACATCTCATTTTGGTTCACCTCTCCTTTCTCTCCCCCATGCCCAAATCTTGTCCCTGCTAAAGCTTTTCTACCTCCAGTATTCCCCTCTCTACTTCCATATTTACCACATTCCACTATCTCCTCATCCTATTAATGACCCATTTCTAGTTTCCAGTAAGAATACACAGACTTAGGGATTTGAAGTTACAAAACATACATGAGGTAGAAAATGCTACATTCGTCTTTATGTTCCTAAGTTACCTCAACATAAATTTTTCCAGTTTCATCCATTTACCTGCAAATTTCATAACTTCAATTTTCTTTACAGATTGAGTTCCATTGTGCATATGTATTACGTTTTTATTGTCCATGCAAAATCTGGGTTGATTCCCTTGACTAACGGTGGTGAATATGGCATTAGAAAGCATGAAGTTACAAGCACCTCTGTCATAGTCCTGTTGCTGAGTCCTAATGGCTCCCTTGGGGGAGAGGGTGAGAAGGTGTGACATCAGTGGCACAGACACTGGTAGTCAGGTAAAAGGCAAAGAGAAGATTCATTTATACAGCAATGGGGAAAGCCTTATATACCCTCCTCCCAGCACCCAGGCTGTGCTGTATTTCATTCCTGTGACATTGTGTGGTCACCCCTCATTGACAAGGCACCATCAGGACATCTGACAGTGCCTGTTGCTAAGCCCTCAGGCAGACTCCAGGTTGGCTCATGTCTTGGTCTTGTAGACCTTTCCTTGATGATTAAGGATGTTGAGCAATTCCTTAAATGTCTTTCAGCCATTTGAGCTTCTTCTGTTGAGAACGCTCTGTTTAGCTCTATAGCCCATTTTTAATTGGACTGTTGGGTATTTTGATGTCTAATTTCTTGAGTTCTTTATATACTCTGGAAATCAGCCCTCTGTAGGATGTGGGGTTGGTGAAGAACTTTTCCCATTTGGTAGGCTGTTGTTTGGTCTTTTGACAGTGTACTTTGCCCTACAAAAGCTTCTCAGTTTCAAGAGGTCCCATTTATTAATTGTTTCTCTCAGTGTCTGTGCTACTGGTGTTATATTTAGGAAGTGATCTCCGGTGCCAATGCATTCAAGAATACTTCCTACTTTCTCTTCTATCAGGTTCAGAGGAACTGGAGCTATGTTGAGGTCTTTGATCTATGTTGAGGTCTTTGATCCACTTGGACTTAAGTTTTGTGCATGGTGACAGATATGGATCTATTTGCAGTATTCTACATGTTGACATCCAGTTATGCCAGCACCATTTGTTGAAGATGCTTTCTTTTTTCCACTGTACAGTTTTGATTTCTTTGTCGAAAATCATATGTTCATAGGTGTGCGGATTAGTGTCAGGGTCTTCAGTTCGGTTACATTGGTCCACATGACGATTTTTATGCCAGTACCAAGATGTTTTTATTCCTGAAGCTCTACAGTAGAGCTTGAAGTCAGGGGTCATGATGCCTCCAGAGGTTGGTTTATTGTACAGGATTCTTTTGGCTATCCTGGGTTTTTTGTTTTTCCATATGAAATTGAGCATTGTTCTTTCCAGGTCTGTGAAGAATTGTGTTGGTATTTTGGTGGGGATTGCATTGAATCTGTAGATTGCTTTTGGTAAGATTGCCATTTTTACTATGTTAATCTACCTATCCATGAGCATGGGAGATCTTTCCATTTTCTGACATCTTCTTCAATTTCTTTCTTCAGGGACATAAAGTTCTTGTCATACAGGTCCTTCGCTTGTTTACTTAGCGTTACCCCAAGGTATTTTATATCATTTGTGCCTATTGTAAAAGGTGATGTTTCTTTGATTTCTTTCTCAGCCCATTTGTCATTTGTATATAGGAGGGCTACTGATTTTTTGAGTTAATCTTGTTTCCTGCTACATTGCTGGAGGTGTTTATAAGCTGTATGAGTTCCTTGATTGAATTTTTTGGGGTCACTTATGTATACTATCATATCATCTGCAAATAGTGAAAGCTTGATTTCTTCCTTTCCAATTTGTATCCCCTTGATCTCCTTATGATGTCTTATTGTTCTGGCTCAAACTTCAAGTTCTATATTGAATATAGTATGGGGAGAGTGGTCAGCCTTGTCCTGTTCCTGATTTTAGTGGAATTGCTTTGGGTTTCTCTCCATTTACTTTGATGTTGGCTGTTGGCTTGCTGTAAATTGCCTTTATTATTTTTAGGTATGTTTCCTGTATTCCTAATTGCTCCAAGACCTTTATCATGAAGGGGTGTTGGATTTTGTCAAAGGCTTTTTCAGCATCTAGTGAGATGATCATGTGGTTTTTTTCTTTCAATTTGTTTATATAGTAGATTACATGGACAGACTTTTGTATGTTGAACCACCCTTGCATCCCTGGGATAAAGCCTACTTGATCATGGTGGATAATTGTTTTGATATGTTCTTGGAGTCTGCTTTCCAGTATTTTATTGAGTATTTTTGCATCAATGTTCATGAGGGAGATTGGTCTGTAGTTCTCTTTCTTTGTTGCATCTTTGTTAGACTTGGGAACCAAGGTAATTGTAGCCTCATAGAAGGAGTTTGGTAACATTTCCTCTGTTTCTATTGTGTGGAACAATTTAAAGAGTATTTGTATTATCCCTTCATTGAAGATCTGGTAGAATTCTGTGCTGAAACCATCTGGTCCTGGGCTTTTTTGGTTGGGAGACTTTTAATGACTGTTTCTATTTCCTTAGGGGTTATTGGTCTATTTAAATAGTTCATCTGGTCTTGGTTTAACTTAGGTATGTGGTACCTATCCAGAAAATTATCCATTTCTTTTAGATTTTCCAGTTTTGTGGAGTAGATTTTTTTGAAGTATGACCTGATGGTTCTCTGGATTTCCTCAATGTTAGTTGTTATGTCTCACTTTTTTTTCTGATTTTGTTAATTTGGATGCTCTCTCTCTGCCTTTTGGTGGTTAGTTTGGGTAAGGGCTTGTCTATCATGTTGATTTTTTTAAAGAAACAACTCTTTGTTTCATTGATTTTTTGTATTGTTCTCTTTGTTCCTATTTTATTGATTTTAGCTCTCAATTTGATTTTTTCCTGGCGTCTATTCTTCCTGGGTGACTTTGCTTCTTCTTGTTCTAAAGCTTTCAGGTGTGCTGTTAAGTCACTAGTGTGAGATTTCTCCAACTTCTTTATGTGGGCATTTAGTGCTATGAATTTTCCTCTTAGCACTGCTTTCATAGTGTCCCATAAGTTTGGGTATGTGGTGTCTTCATTTTCATTGATCTCTAGGAAGTCTTTAATTTCTTTCTTTATTTCTTCCTTAACCCATTGGTGATTCAGTTGAGCATTATTCAGTTTCCATGAGATTGTAGGCTTTCTGTAATTTTTGTTGTTGTTGAAATCTAACTTTATACCATGGTGGTCTGATAGAACACAGGAGGTTATTCCAATTGTTTTGTATCTGTTGAAATTTGCTTTGTGGCCGAGTATGTGGTTGATTTTAGAGAAGGTTCCATGGGGTGCTGAGAAGAAGGTATATTCTTTTTTGTTAGGATGTAATGTTTTGTAGATATCGATTAAGTCCTTTTGAGTCATAACATCAGTTAAGTCCCTTTTTTCTCTGTTAATTTTTGATTTTGTAGATCTGTCCATTGGTAAGAGTGGGGTGTTGAAGTGTCCCACTATTAATGTGTGGGGTTTTATGAGTGATTTAAGCTTTAGTAATGTTTCTTTTACATATGTGGGTGTCTTTGTGTTTGGGGCATAAATGTTCAGAATTTAAACTTCATCTTGGTGAATCTTTCCTGTGATGAGTATGTAATGTACTTCTTGATCTCTTTTGATTGATTTTAGTTTGAAGTCTATTTTGTTGGATATTAGGATGGCTATACCAGCTTGCTCCTTAAGACCATTTGATTGGAAAGTCTTTTCCCAGCCTTTTATTCTTAGGTAGTGTATATCTTTGAAATTGAGGTGTGTTTCTTGTATGAAGCAGAAAGATGGGTCCTACTTTCCTATCCATTCTGTAAGCCTGTGTGTTTTTTATAGGTGAATTAAGTCCATTGATATTAAGGGATATTAATGACCACTGATTATTCATTCCTGTTATCTTTTGCGTGTGTACTTCTCTTCTTTGGGGTTTACTGCTTGGCATTATCTATTGCCTGAGGTTTCATGGGTGTATCTGACTTCCTTAGGTTGGAATTTTCCTTCTAGTGCTTTCTGTAGGGCTGGATTTGTGGATAGGTATTGTTTAAATCTGGTTTTGTCTTGGAATGTCTTGTTCATTCCGTCTATGATGATTGAAAGTTTTGCCAGGTATATCAGTCTAAGCTGGCATCTATAGTCTCTTAGTGTCTGCATTACATCTGTCCAGGTCCTTCTGGCTTTCAAAGTCTCCATTGAGAAACAGGGTGTTATTCTGATGGGTTTGCCTTTATAAGTCACTTGGCCTTTTTCCTTTGCTGCTCTTAATATTCTTTCTTTATTCTGTATGTTTAGTTGTTTAATTATTATGTGGTGAGGGGACTTTTTTTGGGGGTCTAGTCTGTTTGGTGTTCTATAGCCTTCTTGTATCTTCATAGGCATTTCCATCTTTAAGCTGGAAAAGTTTTCTTCTGTGATCTTGTTGAATATATTTTCTGTGCCTTTGAGTTGGTATTATTCTCTTTCCTCTATCCTTAATATTCTTAGGTTTGGACTTTTCATGGTATCCCAGATATCTTGGACATTTTGTGTTATGTCTTTTTGGCTTTATTATTTTCTTTGACTGATGAATCCATTTCCTCTATTGTATCCTCTACACCAGAGATCTTCTCTTCCATCTCTTGTATTCTGTTGGTTATGTTTGCATCTGTGTTTCTTGTTCGTTTACTCAGATTTTCTATTTCCAGCTGTTTGTGTCTCCTTCATTGTTTCTATTTCCTTTTTCTGGTCTTGAACTGTTTCCCTCACCTGTTTAATTGCTTTTTCATGGTTTTCTTTAAGGGATTTATTGTTTTCTTCCAATTTTTATTTGTCTTTTCCTCTATTTCTTTATAGATTTCTTCCAATTTTTTTGTTTGTTTTTTCTCAATTTCTTTATTGATTTCTTCCACTTTTTTGTTTGTCTTTTCCTCAATTTCATTTTTCATTTTTTTCCTCAATGGTCTTTAGCATCTTCATGATGGTATTCTTAAGGTTGCTTTCTTCTGCTTCTTCTACGTTGTGATATTAAGGTCCTGCTGTTGGAGGAGGGCTACGTTTTGGTGATGCTGTACTGCTCTTTGTGTTGTTTTATGTACTTCTGCTTTGACGTCTGCCCTTCTCCTCGTCTAATAGGTATAAGAGGTGCCTGTGTCTGAGCCAGTTGCTGTTGGTCCCCTCTGTGCTTGTTGTGTCTGTTTCTCAGGGGGCCTGTCTGAGTCTACTCTTAGCTCTTGGTCTAATTGGAACAGGCAGATTCTGTGTCCTCGGGAGCTGCTCTTGACCCAAGCTAGTTGATTCTGTGACTCATAGATCCATTCTTTGTCTTATCAGGGTTCTTGGTCCAGTCAGAGCCAATAGATTCTGTCTTTCAGGAAGCCTCTCTTGGTCCAATGAGAGGTGGCAGATTCTACTTCTCAGAAAGCCACTCTTGGTCTAATGAGGGCTGGCAGATTCCCTGTCTCCTGAGGTTACTCTTGGTCCAATGACAGCTCTTTGACTAATGAGAGCTCTCTCACTAAGCGGGATGAGAGCTGAGGATTGGTTTCTAAGCTTCAGGAAGTGGCTGGGGTCTTGGGCATATGGGTATTAGGGCAGAGTGTTAGATTGCAGGTTCTGCTGATGGGTCTTGGTGAATTGGGAGCCTTCCTGCAGGAGCCCTGCCTGCTGGCTGTTAACTGCCCTTCACTAATCCTATAAAACACAAAATTGTGAGAGGGGCACTAGCACATTTGAAGTTTGTTATCTTTATTTTTCTTATGCCAGACAGTTAGGGTTGGAGACTCTGCTGCTTAGTTGGATGAATTAAATGTAATAGATTTTTGGGCACCAGAGTAGATGGGACCAGGTGGCAGTACTGATTTGGCAAAGGCAAAGTGATTGTACATATTGTATTGGGCAGTATAGCCAAAGCAATGTTCATAACTGCCTGAACCATAATTGTCAGCAAAGGAAAGGTGAATTTTAAGGTGGCATGATTGGTCTAGACCTTTGGTGCTGGCTAGTCCATCATGGTATTTCCAGACATGATATAGATAAGAAGCTACTAAATGGCTGGTTAATCTGTAGAAGCAAAAAGAAATGTATCAAATAAATGAAAGAAAGGCTCGGCCCAGGGAGCCTAAATTATAATACCATCCTGAAACTGAAAAGGGAAAGGAAAGATGTTAGAGGTGTCTTGTGTGCCATCTACCTCAAGGATCACTCTGAAATAACCAAGATATGCCAATTAGATGCTGATGTTTTAGATTTTGTCTGTGAGATGAGACTTTCTTGTGAAAAGGCTGAGCATTTTTCCCTATCACACCCCTGATTTCCTCTTCTGATTATTTACCCAGAATGCCAAGCACACATTGATTTAAGAACTTTGAATGGATAAGATTTTGACCTATTGAGGTAAAAATGTTCCATTCCTTGAAGCATTGTAGAAGGGAAGGAAAAGTTGTCTACCTCTTGTCTACCTCCTTTATCAATGCCTGGTCATACAGGTAATCCTGTATATAATTCTAGGCAGGAAAGTCATAAGGAAGAGATGCACTTTGAGTTTAGCCAGTTGTCACCATAATCAACAGCCAGTTCCCTGTTTCTAATACATTTTGGAGTTGTGATTTATAGAGAAGCAAATGCCTTTGGACATGGGAAATGTTAGTGAATTGTCTGATGCTAATCAATCTCAGAGAGAATATGGCTCTGGAAATGGGAGTTGACATTCCCACTTCAGGTCCAAACATGTCTGTCTCAAAATGTCCTGCAAAGTTCATGCCATGACACTGTGACAAGGCAAGAAGAGAACTATAAATAGTGTAAGATCCTAGACACCATGAACCCTAAAGATAGCTAAGGGATAACTTATTGCAAATAAAAACTACTCTTGTTTATCTTCTGACATAATTTCATTCATCATTAAAAAAAGGAACTGGGATGATTATCTGTGGAGAAGGCACAGAGGGCCTTCAACATAGAAGTTTCTCAGTCAGTAAATACAGAAGACTAATTTTAATTAGAAATATTTGTTGTTACTTTCTCCAGGAGGTTATAAGAATAGATTAAAGGATGTTTTGCTATGTATCTGCCACATCTCTATTTTTGCTGTTTACTCATTCAAACCCAAGAATAAGGCTAATGTACATCTTCCACTGTACAAACTGTAAAACAAAGGGAAAAGTTACCAGAAATGAGGCCCTGAGGAATCTAATTGTGAAGATTGATGGGGGTAAAAATAGGACAAGTCTAACTGTCCATTCAGCTCCTTTATGGGTCTCAGAGAGGAAAAGTGTAATGTAAAAGCAGAATACAGATTGATGATCTCAAGAGTGGATAAAAGGCCTCTTGGTGAAAGGTCCACCTGTGTTAGTCTTGAGTTACTTACTAGGGAAGGGTAGAGGAGAAAATATACCCGAGTTCTGAATAAATTCAGCCTGTACTAACATCCACTCTCCTAGACTGTCAAGCAACAGAATGCTTTCCTCATGGTGATGGTTTCTTCAGAATCTGGAGTCCTAGATTTTCAGAACTGGTAGTCCCCTCTACCGACATCTTTTAAATAACCATAAATGTACTCCCAGTCACTCTGGAATGGGAGCAGAGACTTAAATCTCTTCATATCGACTCACAAAAGTACTCACTCAGGCACCTTCCCTGCTTTGGGGCTGCCAATTCAACCTCAATTTTATTTCATGTAATTCAAAGTATAGTGCTTGATCTTGGTTGTCCTAACACAATAGGATCAACACCACAGTTGATGAGACATTTTGGCAAAGAGCTACATTTAACATCTTAGTGTAGACAAAATCCTGGAATGGAATTGCAGGAGCAGAAAATCTGATCCTTGAAGCATACACATTGATTCTAGGAAAGCATTTGAATGTTTAAATTCTCCATGACATCAATCGTGGTGTGTGTATATGTTTGTCTATGGAAATTTATAGCTGTCAGACAACAGGATGGATACAATTTCAACTTGACTTGGAAGATGAGGAGGTTTTTACCTCTTGAATCAAACCTGTCCTCTCTTCCTCATGCACATCTTGCAACAGATGAAATCCACAAGGAAATCTTCAAAGTCATCATTGATTTCTCTGAAACCTTTGGAGCAGTGGCTCTAAACCTCTAAACCTACTTTCACCTTCCTAAGACTATGACCCTTTAATAAACTTCTTCATATTTTGGTGACCACCATCCATAAAATTATGCCATTACTACTTCATAACTGTAATTGTTCTACTTTTATGAATCATAACATAAATATCTGATATGCAGCCCCAAAGGGAGTCACACCCCCAATGTTGAGAACCACTGCTCTAGAAGCTTATGGATGATTTTATAGCCTGTATTCTTCCTCTCATGAAGAAAAAAACTGGCTTTTTTTGTAATCACGGGGCTTATAGTTATTCTAAGGCTTGTACTATTTCTAGGTGAGAACTGTTACCATATCAAATAATGCACTGTCATCAAATGACTGTCTGGTGCCATGGATCTATGCAAATCCCTCTGGATTGTAATTAAGAACTATCTTTGGAGGGCCTTTCTTTCTCTGGTCTATGCTTAAAATTCATCTCCTATCAGGAGGAAATACCTAGAAAAGCTTCGCCCCCATAATGACACTCAATCTTCATCTCTAACAGGGATGGTATGAGAGGGTTCAGGGGAACTTGTGTTGGTTAGAAAAGGAGATAGATCCCATTCATAAGGGCTGTTGCTTGCCCTTGATGTTGTTCCCCTTCCACAGGAGGCTGTCACACTCAGAAAGTGCTAGTGGATAACAAAGGGGAAAACAGCCTCTTTGTCCTTCCTGGGGAAGGACCAATCATGGAGGTGACTTCCTGAGGGAAAGAGCCTGGAGAACCTATAAAAAGTCTTATCCAGAGCCCTAGGGCAGAATTCAACCTCTGGGGTGTGTAGATGTAACCAACCGCCTTATTAAATAAGAGACACAGAGCCAATGTAAAGATGAAAGCCAAAGAGGTCAGAGCTAAGAGTCTTACTCGCTTTTCCGCCAGCTAGCCTCTCCCGCCAAGAGACCTCTGCTAAAAGGAACTACTTCCTGTGCGTTCAACTTTAAATAAGAGTTCTGCTCTGCCTTCCCATTGGTTGTAAACCCAACTACGTGACTGCCTCGTCACTGCCTGTCTGTAAAGACCTCCAGGTCTTCTATGGTTGGTATTGAGATTAAAGGCGTGTGTCTCCAATGCTGGCTGTATCCTTGAACACACAGAGATCTACCTAGTTCTGCTTACCAAGTGCTGGGATTAAAGGGGTGCACCACCACCACCCTGGCTTTCGCTATGGCTTGCTAATAGCTCTGACCCCTAGGCAAATTTATTTATTAACATACAAATAAAATCACATTTCAGTACAAATAGAATACCACTATAAGGGTGACTTCCCATCCCCTTGATGGCAGCTGTTTGTTCTTATAAAGTTTGTGCTTTTTTTATTTATCTCTGTGATTACTGCTTCTTTGCTCCTATATCAATCTGTCATTTACTTTCTCTCTCAGCTGCCCTTAGGATCTTCCACTGTCATGTTCTGTCAGAGAACCTTAGGATGTCCCTATTCTCTCTCCTGTGGCTGTTGTATCCCTGTTCTCAATCTCATATCTTCAACTCTGCCTGTCAATGGCCATGTCAGCCAATACCTGTCTGAGTGGGTCTTCTTCCAATATGTACAGCTTTTTGTCCATCTCATGAAACATCTTTGGTGGTAGCTCCTGACTACTGCTCCTCAAAAAAAAAAAAAAACATAACAATAGTCTGTGTCCCCTTGAGGAAGAGGCCATTAGAGGGTTCACATATGCTTTCTGTGTTCTTCACTACCTTAATGTGTGGTTGTATGGCTGCTCCCTGGACAGAGAGACTAACAAATGAGAAAATGGCTCCATAAGACTGAACTGTAAGGAAGACTGTGTGGGGGGCATTATCTTAAGTAAGGATGGATATAGAAGTGTCCAAATCATTGTGCATAATATTACCCCTTGGCAGGTGGTCCTGGTGTGTATAATAAAGCAGGATAAACAAGCCATGAGGCACAATCGAGTAGCAGCTTTAGTCCATGGCTTCTGTTTCTGCTGCTGCCTCTAGGTTTCTGCCCTTCTTGAGTTCCTGCTCAGATTTCCAACAGTGATAGACTGTTAACCAGACATGTAATATCAAACAAATCCTGTAATCTCAAAGTTTCTTCTGTTTATGGTTTTATATTATTACAGCAATTGACATCCAAACAAAGACAGAAAATGGTACCAGAACACTGTATTGCTGAGGTAGACCACACTGTTTCTATTTGGAAGACTATGGAGACATTTGAATTTGGTGCTGAAAAGGGGTTCAATGCTAAGAGTTCAGTGGGCTGTTTTATGGGATCTTGGAAGATTATCGTGGTAAGAGCAACACAGATAATGGAGGTCTGGCCTTTGACGTTTAGCCAGGAAGGAAAGATTCTAACAGGACAATTTGAACAATTTTTGAGTTAGCATTCTGTTTCTACTTGGCTGGGGCTGAGTAATCATCTGTAATTGAAACAGATCAGCAACTCTGAAGGAAAATCTCCTGCGAAGTGTTTTCTGAGGATAATCACACATGTGCTATGTTCAAGAGGGGGGCATTGCTATACCTTGTGCTGGCAAACAAACCTAAAAATATATATTATCCTCCTAGAATGTACTGGTTTTGAAAACATGAAGGGGACATGTATAGCATCAGAGGCTTAGGACTGTGAGGAGCATAAGAATCCTTTGTTGAATGTGCAGCCTTAATGGAGGTACAAACTCCAGGATTAAATGGGTATGAAGAATATTGCAATCTAGGCATAATCTGGCAGCGTGAAAGTCTCTGAATAGGGCACAAGAGAGGCTATTGGTAAAAGTGCAGCCCACTTGCATTGGAGGCCTCAAATTAGTGGACATGCCACTACCATGGTATGACCACCAAATACAAAAACAGGTGTGCAGTAGAGCCGTCCTGAGCCTACCAGATATAAGGTGCATATTATGGATTGCAAATCTGGAGAACAGGAACTTACTAGGTCCTTTGGAGCCCAGGAGTTCCTGGATGAATACCAGATGCAGGGCATTAAGCTATTTGTTTTGCTTTGATTTTATTGTAACTGTACCCTAATGCCCTCCATTTGGGAAAAGAAAGTATTCAACTTGCTTTTATTTTTTTTAATTTTACCGAAACCCATAGTTATGAGATACTGAATATTTTATAAAGATTTTGAACAAAGATTTTGGATGTTTTCTAGAGCCTTTTGATACTTAGAGAGAATCTGGTCTTTCCATATCAAGTGTCAACAATCATGAAGTTCTAGTCTATCAGTGTCCATTGGAGGATCTTTATCACAGCCCTGATTTGCTTCCTGGGAACTTCAGTTCCAATTATTCCACATGGTCAGCTTCTACGTGTATTATTTCACATGGATATTTTTCTCTCAGTGTATCTTGCACTTCCACCCTCATAACCAAGATCCACCGTGTTAGATACTTGACTCATCCCTGGGACAAACTCCTGACATAAGCAACTCAGGAAGGACAGGTTTATTTTGGCTGTCAGTGTGAGGGAATATGCCATCATGCCCAAGAAGTCATGAGGATAAGAGCACAAAGTTGTTTGTAGTAAGTAGTATATCAGCAGTTAGGAAGCAGTGAACAATGACTGCTGGTGCTCAACTTTTTTCTTTATATGCAGTCTGGGTTCATAGTCCATGGAATGATGCCATCTACATTTAGGGCTGATCTTCTCACACCAAATCTAGAAAATCTTTGACATTAACCAGAAGCTCTTATCCTCTTCTTGACTCTAGCTCTTGACTTTTCATCATTCAGTATTAGCAATCTTAAGCCCACTTCTTGCCAATTTCACTTCATAATATTACAATATTACATTCATTTACTTGTATGCAAGTGTTTGGAGTGTTTATGTGTTTATGTGTTATTTTCTAACATGAGTCCATGTGAAACTGCATACATATGGAGGTCACAAGTCAACTTTTAGGTGTGTTATACGGGTCTTGAGTGAGGGGTCAAAGCTTGAAGGTATCATCCAGTTTCATTGGGATTTAGAACTTAGGTCTTGGAAAGAAAATTCAGAAAGAGAGGAAAGGGAAATAACAATTGAGTAGAGAAGGGTACTAGACAGAGCAGAACGATTCCAGAACTGAGGTAGGAAAAGCATGCAGTAGCTGCCTGCCAAAAGTGACATTGACAGAGATGTGAAGGTTTCTGATAGAAAGTAAAAGGTATGGATCTGAGAAAGACACAAAAACAACTCCCTGCAGGAGTGAACAATTGTGAGAGTCCCTAACAGTTGCAAATTGACAGGGAAAGAGATAGTCTCTGGGCATAGGGAAAGAAAAAGAAGCAAAACCCCACAAACTTGATTAAAACACTCAAACAGTATCCTCTAGACTAGTGGTTCTCAACCTTTCTAATGTTGCAACCCTCTAATAGAGTTCCTCATGTTGTAGTGACCCCTAAGCACAAAATGTTTTCATGGCTACTTCATCACTGTAATATTGTTAATTTAATGAATTGTATTGTAAATATTTTTGGAGATAGAGGGTTGTCAAAGGGGTCTCAAACCACAGGTTGTAAACTAGTGCACAAGGGGATGGGAGGTGCACTCTAGCTGGGAATCTGCTCTGAAGCTGAGGTCAGATCATTTTGATAGGCAACACCCCCTCCAGAGTCCCTCTCCTTCATGATTGGTCCTAAGCAAGTGTTCCTTGAACAGTTTCTGTTGCCTCTGCTTCCTGCCTGTTAGCAGATTTTATCAGTTCCAATCTCCTGGTTGGTGTGAGAAATGAGCATCCTTTCGTAAAGGAGACAGGCATAATTTTTTAGAATAAACAATTTCCCTCAAATTCCCTTCATTGCCCTTTCTCAGAGATTAACATTGGATGGCACCAGACTGTGTGCAAATGGAGTTCTGGCTAATTCTTGCTGAGAAGACATGATGCTTCCAGGGATTGACCAGAAAGAAGGGAGCCCTTGGTTGGATAGCAGACTCTTCATGCCAGTCAAGAAGGCTGTATTAGGACACACTTGTCTGTGTAAATCTGGAACAGCCAGTTGATAACTGTGTTGTGCAGGTAAGATACCATCTATCATAGAGTGAATCTATGAAAACAATTACAACCCCAAGTGATCACACGATTTAAGAAAAATCATAAAAAGCCACATTGTGATAGCTTTGAGCTTTGTACTTATGAGAGGAGGAATACAGGGAAGAAACACCCCAAACCCCTCTGCAGGCCTTAGAGTAACCAAAAGTGAGGGTAATGAGTTCCTTGCAGGTTTTCTCTATGGCAGCCTCTGTGTGCGGACCACAGGGAGGTACATCCCCAGGCTGGTGAATCCCAGCTGCAAAGGACTTTTCAAACAGGGTTTCAGTTAGGGCTCTCTGTTTTCAAATGACAGTGGTTTTAGTCACAATTGCTGATTTTTTTTTGTAATATAAACTTGTATAAGAGTCCTGATCATTTCCTGTGCCACAACCTGAAGGCTATCCTGCTTTGTAATGTCCTGCACAAAACAAATTATTCTACAAATTTAAGTTCAGCCATATTCAGGTTTTCAGGACACAGGTACAATGCAGCCAGCTCTGTGCCAGCATAGAACATGAATGACGACTGGCCCCTTTCACCTTTCAGTTCTTGATCCTCTTTGAATACTCATGAGCAGCTCTCAACTATCCATATCCTTCTAGAATTGCACACTCCCCATGGAATGGCCAATTAAACTCTTTTTTAGAACATTTGAGTGCATTTCTAAGGCATAGGTCCAAATATTTCCACATTACCCAAGTACTGATTGCAAAAGTTTAATAAGTTCATGGTTAGGTTAACAACATTTAACTTGAACAATTCTATTCCAAGGACCACTTTTCTATGTTACTTACCTGTCTCATTGATGTGACAAATATCTGACATGATGAAAGAAAGGAAAGAGTGGATATTTGAACATTATTTTCTCACAGTTTGAGGGCACTGTAATAGCAGAGAGTGTATGGTGTAGGAAGTATGAGGCTTCCGGTCACTCTGTGCCTGTCACCAGGGAGCAGAGAGCTATGAATGTTTCTGATCTTCTAGATGTCTTCTTTTTTATGCAGTCTGAGTCCACTGCTCATGGAATGATGCCACCCATATTTATCATAAATCATCCACCGCACTTATCCTAGCCTAAATATTCTCACATACATGTGCAGAAGTCTTTTTGTTCTATGATTCTACATCCTGTCATCAGCCACACATTGCTCATAATCAAAACAGTTCCTGACCTCTGATCTTGCTTCTGTGCTCAGTTGAGTCTGGCTATATTGAGTTTATAATAGTTACTCTCTGTCAGGAACACTCATATCTCTGTTACTTTCAATCCCAGTGGCTTCCAGTTTAAAATTCCTTGTCACAGATCTATAGTTGTCACTCTGCTATCTTCACCCATCACTCCACTCCCTGTCCTGTGTGGGTTTAATTTCCAGCACATACATAATTTGTCCACTCGAATTAAGGAAATTTATATACCGCTAGATGGCTACTGCTTACCAAGTCCTGTATACATCACCACAAGCCATGGCACAAAGTTTCCTGTGCAACCACACGCGCGCGCACACACACACACACACACACACACACACACACACACACACACACACGCAAATTAATGAAATAAAAATGATGTTTGGACCATAAATTGTCAAGAAGAGGATTAGGAATGGTTAATATTGAATGTTGAGTGTACAGGATCTAAAATCAAGAAATACAGAAGCCTATGGTAAATGTCTCAAAGAGTTTAAGATGAGGTTAATTGGGCGGGGAAGAACCATCTCAAATAGAGTGGCATCATGCCTTGGACTGTGGTCCCTGGCTGCATAACAAGGAGAGAGCTAGGTGAGCATCTGCAGTGCTCTAACTACTCTCCCTGCTCTCTAACTACTAATGCAATGTAGCAAGCAACTTGGGACTCTTGCCCCCAAGATCTCTCAGTCATGACGTGTATTTCCTCAAATTAAGAGCCAATATAAACTTCCCTTCCTTTACTTGCTCATGTTAAGTATTTTGTCAGAGAAATGAATCAGGTATGTGATATGGTGGGTGGTGGTGAGGGAGATGGAAGATCTAGGTCAGTTGTTCTCAAACTTCCTAATGCTGTGACCCTCTAATACACTTCCCCATATGTATTAGACCCCCATCCATAAAATTATTTTCATTACTACTTCATAACTGCAATTTTCTATTGTTATTAATCATAATGTAAATATCTGTGTTTTCCAATGGTCTTAGGTGTCACGCCAACCTCGACCAGCAAGGAAGACACAACACCGAGCTCTTCTTCTTGCAGTTT
>CABHPR010000199.1:4178-23716 GCA_902168415.1 Peromyscus melanophrys
CGGGGGTCTCCGGGGATGATGGACTTGGGGGCAGGACTTGGAGACTGCAGGTTCTTTGTCCAGAAGGGAAATCCCCCTGCATATACTTTTGTAATAATAATGCATCATAAAGTTTTATATTTGGTACAAGAATAATATGTATTTCAAGAGAGCTGATTTTGTTACTATTTCTTTCACAGTTAGATAAGAGCAACAAAGATGGGTAAGTATAGATTATACATCAGTAGCCAGTGGAATTGGCTCCATATTTTTCCTTGGAATAAAAATATTTAGTATGGCTTGGTAATCACATGAGACAGTAAAAATTGCATCATAGAATAAATCAAATAGATTGATGCACTTAGTTGTATGATGTCTCTGAAGTCAATCTAATTTTGTGAAAGGAAGCTTCCTTAGAGTTACACAGATAAAAGATTGAAAATAATTCTCATTTTAGTTTATGACCAAAGAATATACAAAGAATAAAAGCTAGATATTTTTGTACTCTTTGGTGTAGTGTGGTAAGGATGAGCATCTCATTGAGTAAGCCTTTTGATAGGGACATATTGACATGACTATCTAGTAATGGCTGTATTAGACAGAAAAGATAGCACAGATATTATGTGTTGGAAAGCATGACAGATTTTCTACTAATCATGCATTTTTAAGCTATCAAATAAGGGAATGTAACTACTGATGAAGGAGACAGTGTAGAGAAATAAGCAAATAACTTGTGCTGTCTTGGAAAAGTGGTGACATTTGTGGTATAAGCAAAAAATCAAAATGACCTATCTAAGATATATTTGCTGTACATATTTTCATTTTATTTATTATTTATTTATTTATTTATTATTTATTTATTTATTATTTATTTATTTATGTATTTATTGGTTTTTTGAGACAGGGTTTCTCTGCGTAGCTTTGTGCCTTTCCTAAAACTCACTCTGTAGCCCAGGCTGGCCTCAAACTCACAGAGATTCACCTGTCTCTGCCTCCCGAGTGCTAGGATTAAAGGTGTGCACCACCACTGCCTGGCTTCATATTTCTATTTTTAATTTAATTTTACATTATTTTCATTTTTGTAATTGTAGTTGATATATTGTGTACCCCAATAAACTTATTTGGGGGTCAGAGAACAGAACAGTCACTATACTAAACATAGGTTTAGGCAGTGGTAGTACATGCCTTTAATCCTAGCATTCAGAAGGCAGAGATCCATCTGCATCTCTGTGAGTTCAAAGTCACACTGGAAACAGCCAGGCATAGTGACACATGCCTTTAATCCCAGGAAGTGAGAGCAGGGAGCAGAAAGGTATATAAGGTGTGAGGACCAGGAACTAGAGGCTTTTAAGCTTTCAGGCTTTCAGGAACTAGAGCCCTTTTAAGCTTTTAGGCTTTCAGCAGCAGTTCAGCTGAGATCCATTCTGATGAGGACGCAAAGGCTTCCAGTTTGAGGAAACAGAATTGGCTGAGAAGTTGGTGAGGTGAGGTAAGCTGTGGCTTATTTTGCTTCTTTGACCTTTCAGAATTCACCCCAATATCTGGCTCCGGGTTTGTTTTTATTAATAAGACCTTTTAAGATTTGTGTTACATCTGAAATGTGGTGATATTTTATTTGTATGTTAATAAATAAAGTTTGTCTGGAGATCAGAGGAAATAGCAAGCCATTCACAAAAGTCAGGCAGTGGTAGCATATGCCCTTAATTCGATCACTTGGCAGGCAGGGTCTCTGTGTGTTCAAGGTTGTACTGGGAACAGAGTCAAGCATGGTGACACATGCCTTTAATCCCAGTACTAACCATGGAGACCTGGAGGTTTGTACAGACAGGCAGTGACAAGGAAGTGAAATGGCTGGGCTAAGAGCCAATGAGAGGGCAGAACAGCAAGGCAATAAAGGCGTGGGTAGACAGGAAGTAGCTCACCTTTTGATAGCTGCAGAGCTGGAGAGGTAAGGTTGGTGGCTATCACTATTTCCCTGATCTCTAAGGCTTTCACCCCTATATTTGGCTCCATGTTTTTTATTTAATAAGACCATCCAGAAATTTGGCTACAGACAATTACATACATCATATTCCTTTTACCATTGCCTGCTCTTATACATTTTCTGCTCGTACTGACTCATTTCTTCCCAAATATTCCTATTCCTACCTCAGGTTTTTATTTTAGTGCATATCTTTTATAAATAACCACATCTAATATGTGCTAGTGAACATGATGGCTATACCATATCCAGAAGATAGTTATATAATGTTCTCCTCTATCCTATGACTCTTATAATCTTCCTGGCTACCCTTCTATAATGTCTTCTGGGACATGGATGAAAGTATATAGCTTTCAATTTAAAAAATTTTATTCAATTAATGCTTTTTGTTTATTTTACACTCTGACCACAGTTTTCCCTCCCTTCTCTCCTTCCATTTCCTCTCCCCACCAGCCTCCCATCTACCCCTCTCCCCATCCACTCCTCCTCCATCTTTGTTCATAAAGGAGCAGGCCTCTCATGCGCTTGAACAAAGCATGGAGCATCAATTTGAGGTAGCACCAACCTCCTACCCCTGTATCAAGGCTTAGCAAGGTAATCCAGCATGGGCAACAAGTTCCTAAAAGCAAGCTAATCTCATGGGACAGTTCTTTATCTCACTGCTAGGAGCCTTACAAAGAGACCAAGCTATACAACTATCACTCACATGCCTAGGTCAGTCTCATGCAGGCTCCCTAACTGTTGGTCCACAGTCCATGTGCTCCCATAAGCTTAGGTCAGCTATCTCTGTGGGTTCCTTGTCATGATTTTGACCCCCCCTTGCTCATATAATCCCTCTTTCCTCTCCTCAACAGGACTCCAGGAGCTTGGCCCAGTGCTTGGCTGTGGATCTCTGCATCTGCTCCCATCAGTTAATGGATAAAGGCTCTCTGATGACAATTAGGGTAGTCACCAATCTGATTACAGTAGATGGCCAATTCTGGCATCCTCTCCACTATTGCTAGAAGTCTTAGCTGGGGTCCTCTTTGTGGATTCCTGGGAGTTTCCCTGGCACCAGGTTTCTCCCTAACCCCCAAATGCACCCCACATCAAGATGTCTCTTTCATTATTCTCCCTCTCTGTCCTTTTCCCAGCCAACCTCCTGCACCTAGCCTGAACAAACCTTACCCTCAAGTTCCCACTCCCTCATCCCCCTTCACTGCTGCCTCCAGTTTACCCAGGAAATCTCTTCTATTTCCGCTTCCCAGAGAAATCCATAAATCCCTCATTGGGACTTCTTTGTTATTTGGCATCTCTGGGGCTGTGGATTTTGGATTGATTAATCTGTACTTTATTCCTAATATCCAATTATTAGTGAATACACACCATGTTTGTCTTTCTGAGTCTGGGTTTCCTCACTCAGAATGATTTTTTCTAGTTCCATCCACTTCCCCGCAAATTTCATGAGGTCATTGTTTTTTACAGCTGAGTAACACTCCATTGTGTAAATGTACATTCTCCTTATCTGTGCTTTGGTTGAGGGGCTTCTTGGTTGTTTCCAGGTTATGACTATTACAAATATTGTTGCTATGAGCATAGTTGAGAAAGTGTCCTTGTGGTATGATTGAGCATCCTTTGGGCATATGCCCAAGATTGGTATAGCTGGGTCTTGAGGTGGATGGATTCCCGATTTTCTGAGAAGTCACCATACTAATTTCCAAAGTGGCTGTATAAGTTTGCACTCCCTCCAGCACTTGAGGAGTGTTCCCCCTTACTACACATCCTTTCCAACATAAAATGTCCTCAGTGTTTTTGTTCTTACCCATTCTGACAGATATAAGATGGTATCTCAGGGTCATTTTGATTTGCATTTCCCTGAAGACTAAGGATGTTAAACATTTCTTTAAGTGTTTTATTTTTGGTCATTTAATATCCTTCTGTTAAGAATTCTCTGTTTTGATTTGTATCCCATTTTTTATAGGATTGTTTGTGTTTTTGATGTCTAGGTTCTTGAGTTCTTCATATATTTTGGAGATCAGCCTTCTGTCAGATATAGGGTTGGTGAGGATCTTTTCCCATTCTGTAGACTGTTGTTTTGTCTTATTTACTGTGTCCTGCAATTTTCTACATATTGACATCCAGTTATGCCAGCACCATTTGTTGAACATGCTTTTTTTTTTCTATTGTATAATTTTGGCTTCTTTGTCAAAAATCTAGTGTTCATAGGTATATGGATTATTGTCAGGATCTTCAATTTGATTCCATTGGTCAACATGTAAATTTTTAAGCCAATATCAAGCTGTTTATATTACTATAGCTCTATAGTAGAGCTTGAAGTCAGGGATGGTGATGCCTCCAGAAGTTGCTTCATTGTAAAGAATTGTTTTAGCTATCCTAGGTTTATTATATTTCCATATGAAGCTGAGTATTATTCTTTCAATGTCTGTGAATAATTGTGTTGGGATTTTGATGGGGATTTCATTGAATCTGTAGTTTGCTTTTGGTAAGACTGCCCTTTTTATTATGTTAGTTCTACCTATCCATGAGCATAGGAGAACTTTCCATTTTCTGATATCTTCTTCAATTTCTTTCTTCAGAGACTTAAAGTTCTTGTCACACAGGTCCTTCACTTGTTTAGTTAGAGTTATCCCAAGGTATTTTATATTATTTGTGGCCAATATCAAGCTGTTTTTATTATTATACTAGAGCTTGAAGTCGGGCATGGCAATGCCTCTGGACTTCTTTAATTGTAAAGGATTGTTTTATCTATCCTGGGTTTTTTGTTTTTTCCATGTGAACTTGAGTACTATTCTTTCCAGGTCTGTGAAGAATTGTGTTGGGATTTTGATGGGGATTGCATTGAGTCTGTAGATTGCTTTTGCCATTTTCACTATGTTAATCCTATCTATACAAGAGCACGGGAGATCTTCCCATTTTCTGATATCTTCAATCTCTTTCTTCAAAAACTTAAAGTTATTGTCATGCATGTCTTTCACCTGGTTGGTTAGAGTTATCCCCAAGATATTTTATATTATTTGTGGTTATTGTAAAAGGTGTTGTTTCTCTGATTTCTTTCTTAGTTCATTTATCATTTGTACATAGGAGGGCTACTGATTTTTTTGAGTCTTATATTCTGCCACATTACTGAAGGTTTTTGTCAACTGTTAAGAGTTTCCTGGTAGAATTTTTGGGGTCACTTATTATGATATCATATTATCTACAAACAGTAAAAGTTTGACTTCTTCCTTTCCAATTTGTATTCCCTTGATCCCCTTTTGTTGCCTTATTTCTCTAGCTAGAACTTCAAGTACTATACTGAATAGATATGGAGAGAGTGGACAGCCTTGTTTTGATCCTAATTTTAGGGGAATTCCTTTGAGTTTCTCTCCATTTAATTTGATGTTGGCTGTTGGCTTGCTGTATATTGTTCCTTGTGTTCCTGTTCTCTCTAAGACCTTTATTATGAAGGGGTGTTGGATTTTGTCAAAGACTTTTTCAACATCTAATGAGATGATTATGTGGTGTTTGTTCTTTCAGTTTGTTTATATGGTGGATTATATTGACAGATTTTCATATGTTGAACCAAGCCTGGATCTCTGGGATAAATTCTATTTGATCATGTGGAATTATGTTTTTATGTGTTCTTGGATACTATTTGAAAGTGTTTTATTATTTTTGCATCAATGTTCATGAGGGAGTTTGGTCTGTAATTGGATATCAGGGTAACTGTTGCCTCATAAAAAGAATTTGGTAATGTTCCTTCTGTTTCTATTTTGTGGAACAATTTGAAGAGTATTGGTATTAGCTCTTTGAAATTCTGGTAGAATTCTGTACTGAAACCTCTGGCCCTGGGCTATTTTTGGTTGAGAGACTTTTAGTGATGGCTTCTATTTCCTTAGGCATTATGGATCTATTTAAATTGTTTATCTGGTTTTGATTTAATTTAATTTTGGTATGTGGTATGAGTTCGAAATATGGCCTAATGATTCTCTGGATTACTTCAGTGTCTGTTGTTTTGTCCCCATTTTCATTTCTGATTTTATTTATTTGGATGTTATCTCACTGGCTTTGTGTTAGTTTGGATAAGTGTAGGTTACCAAAAATTAAAACTGTCACTTTTTTCCTTTGCTGCCAGTTTCCTAACAGGGCGGAGGAGGAGTACTGATAGCTAGTTAATCTGCATCACAGCTTGAAGCACCTGGTGAGGGGAAACCCTTTTGATCTAAGAAGTTCTCTGGGGCAGTGAGAAAGAGGGAAAGACCTTGATCTGCACAATAAACAAAGCTTGTACTTCTAAAGGACAGACACTCAGCCTGTGAGACTGGTTGTCTCTGAAAGGACAAGAATGTTTTACCTTAGTTCTGGGGTGGGGGCAGGGTGGTTTCAGGCATCTAGCAGATAACCTGATAGCTATCTGTTCCTTGCTTGTCTTTTAAGGTTTTGTTTGCGGTTGTCTCTATCTTAGGAAGTAGCTCATAGAGGATATTTGCAAAAGGCAGATACCCAAAACAAATGCTAAAGAGTGGCCTAGAGCTCAGAGGCAGAAGGTTCTGTCTACATGGTTTATCCAGGTACTTTGAAATAGAGGTTCACACACACATACAAATTTTAGGAGAATTATGAGTGCTAGGAATTCATAGCAAGGCACAACTGCATGTTAAGCTACATAACACCAATAGTCCCTGCTAATTGGTTTCCCACTCAACTGACCCTAGGCCTGGTCAAAATATAGCATATAATATACAGCTGGAATTCTATTTCATATTAGAATTTTGTTTTGCCTGTGGTTTACCACATTTTTGACCCAGTATGTGGTCAGTTTTAGAGGAGGTTCCATGAGGTGCCAAGAAGAATGTATATTCTTTTGTGTTTGGGTGAAATGTTCTGTAAATGTCTATTAAGACCATTTGAGGCATAATATCTGTTAATTCCCTGATTTCTCTCTTAAGTTAAGTTTCTGTCTGGCAGACCTGTCCATTCATAAGGGTAGGGTGTTGAAGTCTCCCACCATTAATGTGTTGGGTTTGATGTGTGATTTCAGTTTTAGCAATGTTTCTTTTACAAATGTGGGTGCCCTTGTATTTGGGGCATCTCTTGATTAATTTTAGTTTGATGTCTATTTTATTAGATATTAGGATAGCTATACCAGCTTGCTTCTTAGGTTCATTGGATTGGAAAATCTTTTCCCAGCCCTTTACTCTGATGTAATGTCTGTCTTTGAAGTTTAGGCATGTTTCTTGTATGCAACAGAAAGATGGATTGTGTTTTGATATCCATTCTCTTAGCCTGTATCTTTTTATTGTCCAATTGAGTCCATTGATATTAAGAGATATTAATGACCAGTGATTGTTAATTCCTGTTATTCTTTGGTTTTGGTGGTGGTGGTGGTAGTGTGCGTGTGTGTGTGTGTGTGTGTGTGTGTGTGTGTGTGTGTGTGTGTGTTTCCCTTCTTTGGGTTTTGCTGGTGTGAAATAGTCTATTGCCTATATTTTTGTGGATGAGGCTAACTTCCTTGGGTTAGAGTTTTCCTTCTAATAATTTCTGTAGGGCTGTATTTGTGGATAGGTATTGTTTAAATCTGGTTTTGTCATGGAATATTTTGTTTTGTTTGTCTATGATGATTGAATGTTTTGTAGGGTATAATAGTCTGGGGTAACATCCGTGGTCTCTTATTGTCTGCAAAATGTCTGTCCAAGAAATTCTGGCTTTTATAGTCTCCACTGAGTAGTCAGTTATAATTCTGATAGGTCTGCCTCTATACATTACTTGGCCTTTTTCCTTTGCAACTCTTAATATTCTTTCTTTATTCTGTATGTTTAATGGTTTCAATATTATGTGGCATGGAGACTTTTCTTGGATCCAGTCTGTTTTGTGTTGTGTAAGCTTCTTGTATCTTTATAGGTATATCTTTCTTTATACTGGGAAAGTTTTCTTCTATGAATTTGTTGAATATATTTTTTGTGTCTTTTAGCTTGAATTCTTCTCTTTCTTCTATCCCTATTACTCTTGGATTTGGTCTTTTCATGGTGTCTCAGATTTCCTGTTTATTTTGTGTTAAGAATATTTTGGATTCAACATTTTCTTTGACTAATGAATCTATTTCCTATAGTGTATCTTCAAACCTGAGATTCTCTCTTCTATCTCATGTATTCTGCTGGAGATGCTTGCATCTATATTTCCTGTTTGCTTACCCAGATTTTCCATTTCCAGAATTCCCTTGGTTTGTGTTTTCTTTAGTGCTTCTCTTTCAATTTTCAAGTCTTGAACTTTTTTTTCACCTGTTTGATTGTGTTTTCTTTGCTTTCTTGAAGGGTTTTATTGATTTCTTCCAATTTTTTGTTAGTCTTTTCCTCAGTTTCTTTAAGGGAATTTTTTATTTCCTCTTTCACAGCCACTACCATCTTCATAAAATTGTATTTAAGGTTGTTTCTTCTGCTTCATCTGCATTAGGATGTTCATGTCTTGCTGTTGTAGGACCACTGGGTTCTGATGGTGCCATATTGCCCTTTATGTTGTTGAATGTATTCTTACACTGGTGTTTACCCATCTGTTCTTCCAACTGGTATGCATTGTGCTTGTGCCTATAAGGGCTATGGTGTTGTGGGAGAGGGCTATCCATTGGAAGGGTGCTAGAACAGGTGGGGTTGGGTGGCAGAGTGGGTCTTGTGGAAAAATAGTCCAGTGGGTGACAACAGTGGTGGTGTGGCCTGTCCACAGGTCTGTCACCTGCTGATTGGCTGTTGAAGTCTGTACCACAGTAGTACAATTCCATCAGAGTTGGGAACAGGGCCCAGTTGCCTTGCTGGGGTTGATATGGGAATTGGAAGGGCAGGAGATTTTCCCTGTGGCTTAGGGCCCAAAGTTTGGGTCATTTTAGCTGGGAGAACAGTTACTCACCTGTTCTTCCAACTAGTGTAGGTAATGCTTGTGCCTATTGGGGCTGCTGATTTTGCCAGGGATGATTGGCCAAGGAGAAGATGCTAGGGTAGTTGGGGTTGGGCAATGTAGTGAGTCTTGTAGGAACAGAGTCCAGTGGGTGACAATGGTGGTGGTTCAGCCTGCCCACAGGTCTCTTACCTGCTGTTAGATGTCTATTTTTAAGACTAAAAACTCAAGAGTCAACTTATTATTTGTGGTGGTATTGTGTTCCCCAAAATATTGTGCACCCTAATAAACTTATCTGGGGTCAGAGAACTGGAACAGCCACTAGATACAGAGGCTACAAAATGGTGGCACTCACACCTTTAATCCTGGCATTCCAGAGGCAGAAATCCATCTGTTCAAGGATACAGCCAAGCATGGTGACACATGCCTTTAATCCCAGAAAGCGAGACTTTAATCCCAGGGAGTGATGACAGAAAGCAGAAAGGTATATAAGGCGTGAAGACCAGGAGCTAGAAGCATTTGATTAGTTAAGCATTTGGCTGGTTAAGCTTTCAGTCTTCTAGCAGCAGTTTAGCTGAGATTCATTCTGGATGAGGACTCAGAGGCTTCTAGTCTGAGGAAACAAGACCAGTTGAGGAACTGGTGAGGTGAGGTAGCTGTGGCTTGTTCTGATTCTCTGATCTTCCAGCATTTACCCTAATAACTGGCTTCAGGCTTGATTTTATTAATAAGAACTTTTAAGACTCCTGCTACACCTGGTGCCCAATGTTCGTGGTATGAATTCACGAAAAAGCTACTTGCCTGTGGCCTTGCAGGCCCCTGCTCAGACTCAAGCTACCCTCAGCCAGTTGTGGTGAAGCACACTGGTTGGATTTACTGAAGGAGGCAGAGGCAGGAGAATCCCGAGTTTGAAGCCGGCCTAGGAAGCTTGCTAAGGAGAATCTTTGGCCGGGGCCCAACCACAAATGGTGGCAGTGGGACCATGGAGGCAGTGGCTACTGCTCCAAGGTGCTGGCTTCTTCTCATCCTGTTGGTGACTGCAATGATGCTGCTTCCTGGGACAAAGAGTTTACTGTTGTTTGTTCAGAGATGAATTGCCAGGACCATCGTGTTACAAAAAAGCATCGGCAAAGGTCAGTTTGGAAAAGTTTGGCAAGACAAATGGTGGGGAGAAATTGCTGTGAAGATTTTCTCTTGTAGGGAAGAACATTCATGGTTCCAAGAGAAAGACATTTATCAGACTGTGATTGCTCCAAACCACAGAGGAGACAAAAAAAAAAAAAAAGAAATGTCTGCAGGGAACCATGACCATGCCTAAAAGTTACTTTGAAATCTTCAAAACTATGACAGGATCCCACAATGATGATTCCACATGGATTATGGTAAAGTCATTAAGTTGATTAACACCAAGGAAAGATCTACTTTGGACTACAAACTGTTTAGGACAATTTTGAGATGGCTACCTGAGATGATCCAGCCTGACAGACTACTTGAACAAGGACTTGAGATACTCCCTGCACTTTCCCAAAATGCAGAGACTGAACAAATGATACAGGACTTGAGAATTAACCCAAAAATTTTCTTTTCAGGATCCCCTAAAGATGTCTTCACCCCCAGAAAGCAGGAAGTAATTTTAAGAAAACAATGCCCACATTCCCAAAAGGTGGGGTGGGTAGTTTTTTGGTCGTTCAATGACTTATAGATAATTGTCATTGTTTATGACAGTTGGTTACAAGTTGTTAATTGTTAATGGTCAAGAAAAAAGCTGGACATGGAGATTAGATTCAGAGATTTTGTTTAAAAAAAAGAAAGAAAAAGAGAATATAGATATGAGATAGATCATCGAATCTACTCTGAGAAAAAAGATAAAGAAATAATAGGATAAATGGGTAGATCACTGAATCTACACTAAAAAGAAAAAGGGGACGATATAAAAATGACAAAAGGTAGATTACTGAATCTATTATGAAAAGAAAAAATACTTTTAAAAAGGAACTACTTGTTTTAAATAGGATAAGAAATGAAATTTTTCTGAGTTTATCAATTGTTACTGGACTGGACATTGTTAATATGTATAATGGAGTTTTTTGTCTGAATCTGTCAAATGTTAATGGACTAGACATCATTAATGTAATCTTGACTGTGTATATTATATATACTTATTGGATGAAGTTTTTCTTGTATTAGTTATAAGCTTTTTTAATTTTAGACAAAAAAGGGGAAATGTGGTGATATTGTGTTCCCTAAAATATTGTGCACCTTAATTAACTTAACTGGGGTCAGATAACTGGAACAGCCACTAGATACAGAGGCTACAAAATGGTGGCACTCACACCTTTAATCCTGGCATTCCAGAGGCAGAAATCCATCTGTTCAAGGATACAGCCAAGCATGGTGACACATGCCTTTAATCCCAGAAAGCGAGACTTTAATCCCAGGGAGTGATGACAGAAAGCAGAAAGGTATATAAGGCGTGAAGACCAGGAGCTAGAAGCATTTGATTAGTTAAGCATTTGGCTGGTTAAGCTTTCAGTCTTCTAGCAGCAGTTTAGCTGAGATTCATTCTGGATGAGGACTCAGAGGCTTCTAGTCTGAGGAAACAAGACCAGTTGAGGAACTGGTGAGGTGAGGTAGCTGTGGCTTGTTCTGATTCTCTGATCTTCCAGCATTCACCCCAATAACTGGCCCTAGCTTTGTTTTTTTTAAATAAGACTCTTTAAGATTCATGCTACAATTCTTAGTGTTTTCAGCAGGTGTAGGACTCTGCATTAAATGTCACACTAAAAAACAAAACAAAACTTCCCCAATTCAGACTCACAATAGCACTAGACTATGAACATAAATATAAGAGACAGTTTGGCTACATGTTCTGCTGTGGATATTGCTCTGTATAAATAAAATGCTGATTGGCCAGTAGCCAGGCAGGAAGTATAGGCGGGACAAGGAGAGAGGAGAATTCTGGGAAGTGGAAGGCTGAGGCAGAGAGACACTGCCAGCCGCTGCCATGACAAGCGAGATATAAGGTACTGCTAAGCCACAAGTCATGTGGCAAAGTTTAGATTAATAGAAAAGGGTTAACTTAAGATAGAAGAAGTAGATAATAAGAAGCCTGGCCATACAGTTTGTAAACAATATAAGTCTCTGTGTGTTTACTTGGTTGGGTCTGAGCCACTGCAGGACTGGTAGGTTAAAGAGATTTGTCCTTACTGTGGGCCAGGCAGGACCAGAAAAATTCTAACTACCATGTTCATTTAGTGAAACATTAGAAATACATTTTCCAGGAGGACCTGTTAAATCTGTACAAGGTATGCTTTGTTATTATATTTAAAAAAATTATCTTGAGATTATAAACCATAAGTTTTTGATGAGATTTAAAGTATCAAGTATGTAAGACCTCAAATCCAATCATAAAGTGAATGGTTATGCCCCTAACAGAACTGTGCCACTATTTCAACAGTGAGTACATGTACTGGAAGCTTGCTTTACAGTTCATGTGGTGCATAGCTTGGTAAGACTATCAGTGACTTTTTTCTACTTACTCCATCCTCCATCTGCATAATTTTTGTACCTCCTGATGTTATGATTGCTAGTCAGCAAGTCACACAACCCAGTTCGATCTTTATTTCTCTGTGTTCTGTATCCTAATTATTTTGTGTCTTCAGCAACAAGGTTTCACCATCTAATTCTGATGTATAAGCAAAATTAATAACAATAACCTGTATTGATTGGAAAGCTTCTGGGACTTTTTAACTTCCCAATAACTCATAGGGACGTATCCTATACCTGGAACTGGGATTTTTGTTTAAAAATGAATAGCTTCTGGGGTCAATATTACCAAATCATATATGATACCTCTGTTCAAAACTTTTCAAATCATATTTTTAGTTTATGTAGTAATTGGATTCCATATTTTTCCATATGTATTTAGTTGCGGTTAACTTCCTTCTCAACCCCCACTTTCTCTCTTCCTCTTCATGCCCACATCCTCATCTAAAACTATATCTAGTATCTCCTTCTAACCCACTATAGTTTCATATCATATGTGTTTGACTTCCTTGCTTCCCAAAGACATTATCTCATACAGACAAACCTAATGAATAATTTCTTACTCCCGGACATCTACACATATTTAGTCCAACTTAAACACATAAATCTGAAAACTTTTAATTTAGAATCTGCACATGAGAGGCAACATACTAATCTTTCTGGGACTACATTATCTCATTAAGTGTAATTTTTCCAGTTGCACCATCTTTCCTACAAATTTCATTTTTATATAGTAATTAACAGAATTCCTTTTTATATGTATATTTATAACTTACTGCATCCATTTAGTGTTGTGCCTTGGTACATATGTCGATTGCCTGTAGCTCTTCAAATAAGAATGGGATCTCATGAAATTGTTCCCATCCATGATGGCATATCAACTGATGTTGTAATTGTGCAAGTTTTGTTTACACAGCCATATTATTGGCATTTCATGGGTGAAATTTCCCTGACGAGTCTACAAGATAGAATCTTACAACAGAGATCCTAGTCTTCTGGCTCATACAATTTTTTTCTGCCACCTCTTTCAAGATGTTCTCTAACCTAAGTGTAGGGTTTGTATTCTAGATGTGTCAGTTGGAGCTGGGAACATCACTATTACTGACTCTGTGCAGTTTGAGATCTCTGTTATGGCCTCCATCTGTTACAAAAAGAAGCTTCTTTGATGATGAGTTAGAGTTATACTTATCTGTGGGTATAAGTATTTAGAGAACAGAAAAAAAATCTAGTTTAGGAAAGTGGCAGAAGTAGACTCTCTCCTAGGGTCAGTGACCTCTCCAACTACAGCTTTTTATTAGAGTTACAAGTGAATTCCCTCCTCTTGAGCAGGTCTTAAGTCCAATTTGACAGCTTTTGGTTATGCCCCAAAACAAAAGTGTCACTGTTGCAACATAGGGGATATCTTGCTTGTCATTATTGTGATTCTTTGAATTTATAGCTATGTAGAATTATCAGTTTGTTTTTCACCACTGGTAGCTTTTTTATATATTTTTAAAAAATTATTTATTATTTAACATCCTGGTCACAGTTTCTCCTTCCTCCTCTCCTCTTAGTCTCTTCCCCCACCTCCCCTCTGCCCCCACATTGACTCCTTCTCCATTTCTATTCAGAAAAAATCTCCTATGGATATCAACAAAACATATCAATTTGCAGTAAGACTAAGCACCTCACCTTGTATTAAGGCTGGGCAAAGTAACCCAATATGAGCAACAGGGTCCCAAAAGCCAGGGAAAGAATCAAAGACAGCCCCTGCTCCCACTGTTAGGAGTCCCACAAGAAGATCAAGTTACACAACTGTAATATATATGCAGAGTGCCTAGGTCAGTCCATGAAGGCTCCCTGGTTGTCTGTTCAGCCTCAGTGAGCTCCTATGAGTCCAAGTTAGTTGATTTTGTGGGTTTTCTTGTGATGTCCTTGACCCCTCTGGCTCATATAATCCTTCCTCCATGCCTTTAGCAGGATTCCTTGAGCTCAGTTTAATGTTTGGCTGTAGGTCTCTGCATCTGTTTCCATCAGTTCATGGATGAAGCCTTTCTGATGACAATTGGGCTAGGCACCAAACTATGAGTATAGTAGATTTTTGTTAGGCATCATTACACTGACTTTTTTCTCCAGTCATGTGTGGTTCTATCCTAGGTCTCTGGGCCATCCAGCTTCTGGGTCCTGGTGCACCTGGCAGTGTCAGGGGTAGATTCACCTCCATGGCATGAGTCTCAGGCTGGATCAGTCATTGGTTGGTCACTCTCAGAATCTCTGTGCCTCCCTTAACCCAGCTCATCCCATAGGCAGGACAGGCTGTAGGGTGAAGTTTATGTGGCCGGGTTGATGTCCCAGTCCCTCCTCTAGAAGTCTTGCCCGGTCAAAGGAGAAGACCAGTTCAGGCTACATATCCCCTATTGCTAGGAGTCCTATCTTATAACATCCTTGGTGATTCCTGGAGGTTTTGCTTGCATCAGGCTTCTACCTGACCCCAAAATGCCCCCCTTTCAAGTCATCTCAATCAGTACTCTCCCACATGATCTCTCATATTTCCATCACCACCTGCCCCAGTCTACCCATGAAATCTCTTCTAATTCCCCTATCCAGAGAGAGTCGAATATCCCCCCTTGAGTCCTCCTTGTTATCTTGCCTCTCTGGCTCTGTGGATGGTAGCACATTTACCCTTTACTTTATAGTTATTATCCCATGTATAAGTGAGTACATTAGGGAAAACATCTTCACCAACCCCACATCTGACAGAAGACTGATTTATAAAATACATAAAGAAATCAAGAACCTAGACATCAAAAACCAAAATAATCCCATGAAAAAAAAATGGGATACATATCTAAACAGAGAATTCTTAACAGAAGAATCTCAAATGGCCAAAAAACACTTAAAGAAATGGTCAACATCCTTAGACATCAGGGAAATGCGAATAAAAATGACTCATATCAATCAGAATGGCTAAGATCAAAAACACAAGTAATAGCTCATGCTGGCAAGGATGTGGAACAAGAGGAATACTCCTCCGTTGCCGGTGGGAATGCAAACTTGTACAGCCACTTTGGAAATCAATATGGCAGTTTCTCAGAAAATTAGGGACAAATCTCCTTCAAGACCCAGGTATGTCAGTCTTAGGCATATACCCAAATCACACCACAAGGACACTTGCTTAACAGCTTTCATAGCAGCATTATTTGTAATAGCAAGAACCTAGAAACAACCTAGATGTCCTTGAACACACACACACACACACACACACACACACACACACACACACACACCCCAAAAGGATAAAGAAAATGATATATTTACACACTGGAATATTACTCTGCTGCTAAAAACAATGACACCATGAAATTTACAGACAAATGGATGGAACTTGAAAAAAATACACTGGTAGCTTTAGTACCTCCTTCTGGAACTATGAGAGCTAGTACTCAAGGAAGGGGCTCCAAGATCAGTCCTAACTTGATTCCTCCAAGTTCTATGTTTGAAGTATGTGGTGTCTTCAGCAATAAAGTCTTATCTTCAAGTTCTGAGAAGCAACCAAGGGCAATGACAATAGTCTGTATTGTTTGGAGAATCCCTTGGACTGTTTTGATCAACAATTCAAAGGGAGGTTCCCTTTGCATGGCACTACACACCACCACCATTGATATAATTTCTCATACAAGGCTTAACCACCTATACTCCCTTAGCAGTGCCACTGTTTGAGAACTATGTGGTCAAATACACCAGTCTATGAGGGACATTCTCATTCAACCTATTACTTGTGGCTTATATTTTTCTTTTACACTTTTTAATACCCTTTCTTTATGACTTGGGGCATTTCTTTCTTGTCATGTCTACTTAGTGTTTTGTGGGCTTCTTGTATTAGTATCAGTTTTCTTAATTGGGGCAAGTATTCTTACATGATTATATTTGATAGACCCCAGACCCAGGGTACTACTTTCTCGGGTGGGCACCCCAAGAACCCAGACTCCGGTCCAGTTGATGCAAACAGCAAGAGGTTTATTGATGCAGCTGTACAGTTGGGCTCCTCTCCTCTCAAGAGCAAGAGTCGCACCCTACTGCAGGCACATAGGTACATCTAAAGGAAAAAAAAACCCACAAAAGCAATAAGATTATAATTCCCATGCAATTTTGTTCCAATTGGTTCATGTCTAGGGGCTAATTTCACATGATCATGGCCTAATCATAGGGTAGGTATAATCATGTCCATATGCACATTTTTCCCGGAACCTCAAGGTGGGGTATCAGGGCGGGAGTGAAGGTTACACAAAGGTTACAGTGGTCTTTCCTGGAACACTTGCAATTATCCTAGTCACAGTTGAGCAACATATCTTAACAGAAATCTCCATACATTGTGGTAAGTGTGGTTGAGTAATGACTGAGTCAGTCTACCCTTGGAACTAGCTTTCTAGTTCCTCATTCTCCTGGGGCTTGGGGGTGTAAGCCTGAATGGTTAGTGTCTTTCATATTGAAGACCTGTTCTATGCCATTGAACTAAAATTCTTCTATGCCTGTAATTCATAGCTTTGGTATCTTCATGGTGTCCCTAAATTCCTGCATATTCCCTGTGTGTATTTTTAAGTTTTTAGTATTCTTTGCTTGAGGAATCCAATTCCTCTACTTTATCTTCAAGTCCTGCTATTCTACTTTCTACTCACTCTAGGTTCCCTTTAAGGCTTTACCCTGAGTTTTCAAATTGAGTTATTAAGCATTTCTGTTTTACCTTCATTTTAGCTTGGATTTCTTTAGCATTTATTTCTCCTTAGTGAATTATGGTTTCAAATCATGAATTGTCATCACCATGTCATTCATCTGTATATTTGAGGTATCTTGGACTTCATCCAAGAGATTATCCCTCACATCTTTATGTGCTTGTCCTTTTAAACTCATTGAATTTTGATCATATTTGTTTTCCTTTTTAAATGCAATGTCCTGGGGTCCATATAGATAATTCTCACTGTAAAACTGCTGTGGGCCTCAGGAATATATAAGAACTCAGCTGGTTATGGCAAAGTCACAACCTGGAGGGATCAAGGATTTCCTCCAGAGGAAGCCATTCCAAGGAGCTTTTGGTGTTACTTGGCTTGTTATATATCAGCTGTATTCTGTTATGAAAATCATGTGTGCCTTCATAGTTTTCCCAATTGACTTTTCCCTAAGAAGGGCTCAAAGTGTGGACTGATAACTCTCTGGACATTCCAGGTATTTGGAGAACAGCCTCAGGAAAGGCCTTCTCTGGAATCAGAGATCTCCCTTTGGCCACTTTCAAGGACTAGCAGTAATAACAGTCTACATGCAAGTCTCCTGATTTAAAGTAAATTCCACAAGGAGATACCACCTAGGTCAGGTGGATGTTAAGTAACAGCTTTATATAATTTAGCTCAGACCCTCCTTTCTTACAGCCTTACTATCTTTATAGACCTATAACTCCTCACCTAACCACTTCTAGGAATATTTAGATAACCCTCTGCACTGATAGCTATGCTCAGTCAGAACCCCAGTTCAAGCTTCCTTGTAATTATCATCATTGGCAGCATCTGGCCAGGTCCATCCCCAGTTGGAGGAAAGTACCTTAGCAGAGATACCTCTGTACTCTCTAGAACAGACTTTAGCATCCAGGCTACCTGTTTGAGAAGGCCTGGCAGATGTGCCGATTAAGCCTTACTTCCTTCTTTCCCAAACCTTACCTCTAGTTCCAGATCTCCCTTTAACTATCACCAGAGCCATCTAGCTGTACACAGGTTGCCTAGTGACTGAGCACACTTTCCCCCACCCTGCAAAAAATGGCAGATAGCTTGGACAGATAGGAGCCATATGAAAAAAGAAGACAAAGCAGAATAGAAGCTGTGTAGAGAGAGAACTATCACAGAATAATAAAGTGTATGAACTAAGGAGTTTTGTGTACATAGATTCATTTCTTTTCATCAAAGACTAATTATCAGCTGGTTGTAGATTCTTCCCGGATCCTGGGAGGGGACTATGGAGGGGCTGGACCCCCATAGTCCCTGATACCTGGTGCCACAAACAGATTTAACTGTTTAGGTACTCAGGGGACTGATAGGAAGTAAGTTTTGGAGCATATCCAGGGAGAGAGGTATTGCTTCACAGAGGGTTGCCCAGTTAGAGGCTCACCTCTTCGAGAGGTGCGATATTTGGAGACCTCTGGATTATCAGCTACAATCAGTCCTCACTGAAGGATGTTGCAGATCCCAGGGACACTGACCCCCCATTTGGAGTGGTGAGTAGCCATGAATTAACCCCCCCACCCCTAAAAATAGAATGAGTCTGAATTGAAACGGCTTCTCATAGAAGTTACAGAACACAGGCTTAAGACAAACGGCATTTCAGCCAGCTCCAGTCTGTTTACAGACTTAGATAAGAAAGCAACAGTCTATCTTAATCCCATAAGGCCTCCAAAAAAATGTAAGGAGAGATTTAGGAGACCCCTCAAAGCAGCCAACCTTATGAAATTGATTTACCATCAGACTATGATAAGCGGCAGAGATTCTAACCCCTCTCTTTTAGGGAGAAACCTGCTGTTACTTCATTCAGGGTCTTACAAGGAGGTAACACAATATTATTCACACTACAAGACCTCCTGAGAGTGTAAACTAGAGCTAATGAAGTTCACTATGTTCTACATAGTAGCAGCATCGTCCTGCCACAAACAGTCTTTTTTGCTAAAACTATTGGAATCTAAATTCTAACTTGAGCCCTAAACTTCTCACTCCAGCAGACAACTAGGAGCTCATTCCAGTAGCCTAACACAAGCCTCACAGCCAGAGCTGGTTTAAAAACTAATGGCAACTCCCAGCTCTCCTAAAAAGGTGTCCTTTTCTCTCTGATAGATTCACAAAATACCCCCATGGTTGGACATGCCTGGTGGACCTAGACACTTGCGCCTAGCCAGTTCCGCGTCAAAATAGCCAGTTCTGGGTCAAAACGTCTCGTGAGCAGGACTCCGTGGCTTTGCTTGGTTGCATAAAGCACACAGTACAACCATGTGATCTAAGCACATGCCTGGAGTAGCCACATGAGTCTGTGTATGCATGCACAACCCAGCCTTTATAAGCCAGCGCCATATTCCCAGCTTCATGCACGTGTCTTTCCGCAGGCCTGTCACGTCTCTCTCTCTCTCTCTCTCTCTCTCTCTCTCTCTCTCTCTCTCTCT
>CABHPR010000199.1:23726-35358 GCA_902168415.1 Peromyscus melanophrys
TCTCTCTCTCTCTCTCTCTCTCTCTCTCTCTCTCTCTCTCTCTCTCTTATCTTAATAAAACTGTTGTTAGTGGATTCTGTCGTGTTTCATGACATTTCCTCACAGGGTAAGAGCACTGCCAAATAACTAACACTCTCTCTTTCCTCTTTTGGGGTTGACTTTTAAGTTCTTGGTAATTTACAAAAATCTTGGCCAAGTACAAGAACTTCAGTTAACCCATTAAAAAAACAGGTCCTGGTTAGGGGACACCCTACTACGACATATATGGATTCATCAGAACCCCGAAGACATTTGGGGGTTGGAATCCTAAACATCTGCCTTCTTCTCTCTGAACCTAACTATCTACTATCTGTATCTCAGCTCACTTCGGCCTGTGAGTCGTCTCCACCCTTCCCCTCACCTTGCCATTCCCGGTGGCTATCTGGCTTGATACAGACTAGACAAACTGGCTGCAGCTGCTATTTAAAAAAAAAATCCTCCTCTATTTTAGTTTTTTACTGTGCTTATCTTATTTCATGATACACCTTAAAGGAGTTATTAAATTGTTACTCTCCTCATATACTATTTTTTGAATAAGAGTTCTTGTTTCTATATTAAAATAACTTCAGTACAAACTTAATATTTTTAAGGCTAAACCTGACAGATATAAAACCTAAGTTCTAAGTTTATAAAGACAACTAACTTATAAATTGTTAAGAATAAGTTTACTACCGGGCAGTGGTGGCACACGCCTTTAATCCCAGCCCTCGGGAGGCAGAGGCACTTGTAGGAATATTTAGATAACCTTCTGCACTGACAGCTATGCTCAGCCAGAAACCCAGTTCAAGCCTCCCAGTAATTATCACCATTGGCAGCATCTGACCAGGTCCATCCCCAGATGGAGGAAAGTACCTTAACAGAGATACCTCCGTATTTTCTAAGAACAGACTTAAGCATCCAGGCTACCCACTTGAGAAGGCCTGGCGGATGCGCCAATTAAGCTTTACTTCCTGCTTTCCCAAACCTTACCTCTAGTTCCAGATCTCCCTTTAACTATCACCAAAGGCATCTAGCTGTACACAGGTTGCCTATCGACTGAGCACACTTTCCCCCACCCTGCAGAAAAACGGCAGATAGCTCAGAGAGATAGGAGCCACAGGAAAAAAGAAGACAGTTTTGTTTTCTACCATTGACCTAGCAAGTTATAGATTCTTAACATTTTCTACTAATCACGTTTAAGAGTTTAATAGTTGAGCACATAAAATCCCTCTTCTTAGATATTACCCAAATTTAGCCTTTAGTTAATTCATTCCCCCATTGGTCACTTCCCTTTGGGGTTGCAAATGATAATTAATGGTTATTGCCTCTCAATGTGATTCTTATCACCCCTCCGTTTGACCTTGGAAGCCTGACTTTATATACCAGGACTTCCAGTGCATGAGGAGACAGAGAAGAGAAAGGAGAATGGAAGAACTAGATGGGTAAGAACTTGAGAGGAATAAACTGAGATGGAGAAGAACTAGATTGAAGGGCTAGAAGAGAGTACTAGCGGAATGAGATGGAAGATGAGGAAGAGCCAGATGGGAAAGCCCTAGCTGGGTAAGAACAAGGTGAAAAGGACCTAGATGAGGCAGAATTAAGTTGAGAGAATTGAGATAGAACTGAAGAGGGAACAGTAGCTAAACAGAGAAATCAGGCAAGAAAGGAGCTAGACATGAGAGCAGAATAGAAGCTGTATGGTGAGAGACTATCACAGAATAATAAAGTGTATGAACTAAGGAGTTTCGTGTACATAGATTCATTTCTTTTTATCAAAGATTAATCATCAGCTGGTTGTAGATTATTCCCAGACCCTGGGAGGGGACTATAGAGGGGCTGGACCTCCATAGTCCCTGATAAATTAAAATATTGGATTACTCCATTTATCACAGTAAATATGAATGCTTTTCAATATTCAAACTTTCTTCTGTGGTATTAATTAATAATATACTTTAACATGAGTATATTGTTATTTTATAGATATTTATCAAGTGGTAACAAACTTGTATATCTATCGAAGATAAGTAGAAGTTTTATTCATAAGCCTTAATACTCAAATATTCATCATTTAGCAGGAAGTTCTCTTAATTAAACAGATATCCCTCCAGCCTGTCATTTTTTTTTTCAATTTAGAGCAGTCAGGCCTCAAACTGGCCATTTTCTTGCCTAAGCATCCCTTGGGCTGTGATTACAGGAATATAGAGCACCCAATCTCTACATCTATATCCTAGTGGTGGCTACTTGAACATCTGTACTGGTGAAAATTATCAATGCTATTCACTAAAGAGAACACAATTAATTCCATATAAATAAAGTATAAGTATACATGACTTCCATTTTCTCATTTTAAACTTCCTATATAGTAAACATCAAGAGCTAAATAGTATGCAATAATACCCTTCAGATTATTTTTTCAGTGTTTGAAGAATGAAAAAAAAATCCTGAACCTTTAAGGCCCCTAATACCTGCTCTGGGGTAGGCCATTGAAACTGAAGATAATATTTTCATATATTCCATTATTTCATATATTCCAAAACTATTTTTGTTATTACCAGATTGTGAATAGCATGAATGTAAGACATTTGCTGTGGTAAATTGCCACTGTGCTATCATCAGAATGTGGATCAGAAAAAGCCTGAAGTCCTTGCTTCAAAGACCTTCTTTCATCATTAAATCCAGTGTTGTGGAATCCTTACAGTCACACAGTGTGTCTACCATTGTTACCTAACATACAACACTATAAAAAAGAATAGCATTGTTGAGAGAATATTTTCCTAAACATTGATTTTACCCATGTAAACCTTGCTATTCAATGTAATTAGTATATTCACAGAATGTTTCAACCAACAATTCGGGCAATTGTAGAATTTTTTTAATCACTCCAAGCAGAAGCCACTGGCACAGTTAGCAATTATTGCTCATTTTTCCTAAACCACACAGCCCTGTGTAACTACTGTTTTCTGCTTGTCTGTATTTGCCTGCCTTCAACATTTTGCATAAACTTAATATACAACCTTTTGTGAATAGTTTCTTTGTATTCATTCTTTTTCTTGTAAAAAAAAACTTAATTTATGCTGCATTTTCCATAGGCTAAATGATGTCTGATAAGACTCATTTTATGAGAAAAATGTTACTCACAGCTGTAAGATCTTATTTTGGTATAAAAAATTGAGAAAATAATCAGAAAGTGAAACTTTATCTTGTTTTAAAACAATTTCCTTGATTTTTTTCTTCTCATAAAAGTAGTAGCTTTCCTTGCATTATTGAAATGAATAATTAACATTGTGCTGTATGTGACTGAACAACTTTTCATGTCCTGAAGTGCTGGATGATAGGCTCTATTACAGCCACCTAGGACATGTAGTCTCCCCAAAATATAGTTGAGAAAATACAATGAATGACACCCCAGATTTTATGTCTCTGCTTCTGCTCATCACACAGACTATTTCATGAAATATGAGGGAGACTGCATCCTAGATCACTCTGTGTCCAAAGCCACTATACCACCAATCACATAGGCACTGACCTAATTCTCACCCATTTTCACTTATGAGTGTAGCTGAAAGTTTTCTTGTGCCCACCTGGATTTGTAGTGGAAATTTTCTCTGGTCCTGCCCTGCCCCACAGACCCCACAGCTGCTTATAAAACAATCACTCAGAAGCTTATATTAATTAAAACTCCTCGGCCATTAACTCAGGCCTACCCCGACTAGCTCTTACATTTAAACTAAGCCCATTTCTGTTAATCTATATGTCTCCACATGTTCCATGGCTTTACCTGTGTGCCATTACATGCTGCTCCCTGGACAGTGGGCTGGCGTCTCTTGACTCAACTTCCTTTCCTAGAATTCTCCTTATCTGCTTGCCCCGCCTATACTTCCTGCCTGGCTACTGGCCAATCAACATTTTATTTATCAACCAATCAGTGCAACACATTCACAGTATACAGAACATGCCACAGCACCTCCCCTTTTCTATCTAATCAAAAAGGAAGAGTTTAACTTTAACGTAATAAAATTACATATAACAAACAGTTATCAAGCAAAAATTGCAGTTATAATATCTAGTTTATTTGTATTTGGCAAAGTTAAAGAAAATATTCTATTTATCTGATATTTGTAAGCCTAAGGTTTCATATCTACCTTATCTCTTATCATAACCAAGGAAAACCATAATTATAACTAGTCTTCAACTACATAAAAGACCTCAGAAGGATAGAATATTACCTAAGTAAACAGGAAGAGCATTGTAAGCAACTTCCAAAAATCTAGAATGACAGAAACAGCTGCCTTCCTGGATAGTCATCTGACATTCCTCCGCAACATTGGGGAATCCATCTTTAGCCCATAGGCCTAGAGTCTCTCAGTCACTTTTTTTGTGTCCTGTAGAATGTCTGGCAGTTTCCTCTGTGAAGCAGAAACCTGAAGGACCATTTTGCCTTGCAAATTTCAGTGGTCACCTTCCTATGGGTCTTGCATATCCAGTCGATACAACATTTTGTCAAGCCATCCAGGCAAGAACAGTTTCTTGCCCAAATGGATATTTTTGCCAAGAAGAAGATACCTCCATATGGAGTGTCTTCAATGCCCATCTTTCTCTTTGAAGTAAATCGGTGCTGCCAGGAGCAGACATGTCTCACTGTCCAGAAAGTCTAAGTTTTTAAAACATTTTAAATGCCATATTTTATAGCTCTTTGAAGTCTTTGAAGATTACCTACCTAATTGAAATATATCTATGTATACCTAGAAAACTTAACATGACTATAAGTTTGATTATCATAGATAATTAACTATTAATCTGTATTTCTTGATTATCCATTACAATTTAAATGAGTTACATAAACATAATATCTTAAATAAGAGTAAAATTATAAATACAGTATAACAAAATTAACTTTAAATTTGTATCAATAAACTAAAATCCATAGCAGTATAACGTGTCATTACTCTTTAAAAGTAGGTTCAATAATCTACCCTTTTCTCCTATTATATCTATATCCTATATTTCTATATCATATGAGGAACCTTATGGCTCATGATCTTTCCTTATCACTTCTCTGGAAAGGAGAACTGCTTTGAATTGTTTCATCCTTTCTTCAATGGTGTCCATTGAAGTATCAGTTTAAATGTTAATGTAACTGAATTTATCTATTTTCTATTTATTTTCTTATAATTTTACTTCAATATCTTAATATTTTTTACTTAATTCAAAGTCCCAGATAATTATTCCTGTTTTGTCCTAAAACCTTGAAACATTTGTTCTTATATTTTGGAACTTGATGTATTTTCAGTTAATTTTCAAACACAGTATGTTGAAAAGATCCAACTTTACTCTTTACATGTAGATATCTACTTATTCTAAAAATATTTCTAAAGGGACTTTCATTTCCTTATTGAATTGGCTTTGTACTTTTGTCCAAAATCAATTAAGGAGTATTGTTTCATAGAATATGTGCTCCCATTGTTGTTATGAAAGATTAGTGAATTTTGTAAATGAATACTTATTCATTTCCTCTGTGTATTATAGCTAATTTCTACAGACTTTACACCATTATTTTAAAATTCTGACTATTAATTGGGCACTTAAATGACATTGTTTAGTTTTTCCTCCAAATATAAATGATACAAACATTTTAATTTTTATTGGAGCCCAGTTATTTCCAAATAGTTATTTCTGATTACCAGAATAATTATAGAGAAAAAAACCCCATGTGATCTAAAGGTAATATGAAAATTAAAATATTTTTCTATGCTCATCATCCTCAATATTCCATCATAATTCCTTCAAAATGGTTAAATTTAGAATCAGCTAGGTAATATGCTTCTGGATGTGTTTATGAGTAATTTCCCTGAATGTAGGTAGTACCAACCTATTGAATTAGGTTGCAGACAAAATAAAAATGGATAAAATGAGAAAGCCCACGAAGCACAAGCATTCCTCTCTCTCTGTTTCCTAAGTCTACAATGCAATCTGCTACTTCATGCTCCCTCTGCCACAGCTAGAGTTGTTTCTGACCCCATGCTTTCCCAACCATGGTGGACTATACTACCAAACTTGGGGCCAAATAAATCCTTCCTTAATTGGCTTTATATAGGCATTTAACCATAGCAACAAGAAACTACATATTTCTAAGTAAATAATGCTGTAAATCTCAGGAATTTACTGATTATATTGTCCTTGCTCAAAATGTAACAAACTCAACCATAGTAGTCATCACTATTTCAGTAAGAACAAACTTTGACACATCAACCACTTGATTGGGTGGCACCTTTGGAGAGCTATCATGCAATAGTCTTGAAGTTCTATAAAAATATAATTGAGACTTCTGTACTAGTATGATACCAAGTCCTGAACCAGCAATAGCTCGCTTTACTATTTTTTCTTCTGCCTCTAATTCAGGATGCCTTTGAGAATGTCCAGTAATTAAATTTTGCATTGAGTCCAAGTCTTTTAAACATTTTTTGCTTTTTATTGAATCTCTCAAATGTTGAGTATACACTATTTCCAAGAAATAAAAACTTAGCTTGGGGAATCCTTTAATAAAATGTTTGTTCTTTCCCTTAGTGAATTCTTCTTTAATTACTTAAACACTACAGTTTTTCTTCATACCCTTGTCATTATTTACTGTATATCTAGAAGAGGAAATATTTCAGGAAAGAGAAAAAGCATAGATGTAGATAATGGCATTCTTCAAACCAGTCCCTAGATGTGAGATGTTCAGAAGGTTGCGTATCAGATGATAAACTTCAGGGAAACTTCCCATACATTATGAATGATTATTTTAATCAGAAGTGTCATCAGACTTGTTTTATCTACTGATTGGTTTTTCACAAGGCATCTAATTTCAAATTATTGTTTAGTGGACACTGTATCTGCTTGAAAATTATGGGTGTGTTACTCCACAGACCCCAAGACATAAAATTTATAAAAAGTTCAAAGACATGACTATCAACACCTTATATAATCAGAATAAACACTGAAGCATACACATTTCTATGAATCTTAAGTCAGGAGCTGAGAGATAATTTAAATGAAAGCAAAAATTATGTTGAAATAGGGTCCCAATTATAGGTTTTCAACCCTTTTATAAGCATTTTGAAAGAACTTCATAATAAAGACAGTACAAAAATCAAATAAAATTAATGGCCTTATACAGAAATGAAGCTTCTATTCAGCTATTAAAATTTAAACAGACTTTTAAAAAAGCTATTTGTAACTTTAAACTGAAAAGATACCAAAAAATGTTAGTTGTGAAAATATAATATGATTAACAAACAAAAGTGCTCCAAATCTGAAAATAGCACCAAATTTTCTGGTTTACCATAATATTCACGAGAAGTATTCCCTCAAGATATTATAGGAAAACACATTGACCACACCCTAGTTTACTACCAGCAGTGTAGCATGAACTTTAAACCTGTCTGTTGCCAAAATCTCCCTTGAAGTCAAGAAATTACTGAGGTGGAGTGTAGCTTTAATAATTCACTCAGATATCGATTGATAGAGATAAACTCACACACACCATCCCTGGGTAGTTTGTCCTCAGTGAGCAGAAAGAAACTAAGGGCCTGCCCATTGCTTTGCTGCATGGGGCAGTTGGGTGCCATAATGGTGAGCAAATGTATAGAGGGATATGGGAAGAGAGATTCGTGTCCTGTGGAAAGAGATGAAGGTGCTGAGGAACAGGCTAATGTGGGAGGCCTGTTTGCCATCTGGTGTCATGGTGACATCCAGTCCTTGGCTGCTGCCAGGGGTCATGCCTGGATCCCTGACCCTAGTGCAGATAGGGTCTGTGTTGATGTCCATGGCTCATGTCACCACCAAAGGCTATGAGGATCCTGAGGTTTGGGTGGCCACATGTGGCTACACTGGTGCTTCAGGGTCATGCCAAAGGTCACCCCAATCTGAGTGGCCTGGGCTGCCACCCAGGGCCATGGAGATGTCCAGGCTTGAGCTTTGGCCTCAGGGAAATGTCTGGGTCTTTGATCCTATTGCAACCAGAGTCTGTGTTGATATCCAAGGCTCCTGTTGCCATCGAGGATTGGGAGAGTCCCCGGAGTCTGGGCCCCCACCTGGGCCCATGTTGGTGTCTGAGGGCCACCTTACAGCCATGGTAATGCTGATCTGAGTGGCTTGCACTGCCGTTCAGGACCATGGTGGCATCTGGACTCAGGCTGCTTCTGAGGACTATGTCTAGGTCCATGGTCCTACTACAGCCAGGGTCTGTGTTGATGGACATGGCCTGTGTCACCACCAAAGGCCACACAGATGCCTAGTCTCTGGGCCACCACCTGTGGCCATGTTGGTGCCCAAGAGACATGCCGTGGCCAGGGCATGTTAATCTAAGTAAGTCTACTTTGCCACGCGTTGTCAGGGTGTTGACTAGGCTCAAGTTGCTGCCTGATGCCATGTCTTGGTCTGTGGCCCTACCAGCCAGGGTCTTTGTCAACATCAATGGCTCCTGTTACCACAGAAGGATGTGCAGATGCCCAGGATATAGGCCGACACCAGAGGATGCCATATCAGTGCCTGAAGATCATGCTGCCACTTGAGGTCATGGGTCTGTGTCTGTGACCCTATGGCAGCCAGGGTCTGTGTTGATATCTATGGCTCCTGGTACCATTGAAGGCGGTGTGGATGTATGAGGTCTGGACTAACACCTGGGGCCATGTTGTTGTCTGAGGGTCACCTTGCAGCTAGGGTGATGCCTATCAGAGAGGCCTGAACAGTAACCTGGGGCCATGGTGACATCTAGACCCTAGAGGCTGCTAAGGGACATGCCTGGGTCCATGGTTCTACTGCAGCCAAGGTCTGTGTTGATGTCCATGGCACAAGTTCCCACTGAAGGCCACAAGAATGCCCAGCTTCCTTGTTACTACCTGTGACCATGTTTGGGTCTGAGGGACATACAGATAGTAGGGCCATGCTGGCCTGAGTGACCTGTGCTGACACCTGTGGCCATGGAGTTGTCTCTGTTTTTTGTTTTTGCATATGAAGTTGAGTGTTGTTCTTTTGAGATCTGTGAAGAATTGTGTTGGAATTTTGATAGGGATTGCATTGAATCTGTACATTACTTTTAGTAAGATTGCCATTTTTACTACTGTCAATTCAACTGATGCATGAGCCTGGGAGATCTTTCCATTTTCTGATATCTTCTTCAATTTTTTTCTTCAAAGACTAAAAGTTCTTGTCATATAAAGCTTGTTTGGTTAGTGATACCCCAAGATATTTTGTATTATTTGTGGCTATTGTAAAGGGTGTTGTTTACTTGATTTCTTTCTCAGCCTGTTTATTGTTTTTTTATATGGGAGGGCTAATGATTTTTTTGAGTTAGTCTTTTATCCAGCCACATCACTGAAGGTGTTTATCAGCTGTAGGAGTTCCTTGGTAGAATTTTTGGGGTCACTGATGTATACTATAATATCATTTGCAAATAGTGAAAGTTTGACTTCTTCCTTTCCAATTTGTATCCCCTTGATCTTCTTTTGTTGATTTATTGCTGTAACTAGGACTTTGAGTACTATATTGAATAGATATGGGGAGAGTGGACAGTCTTGTCTTGTTCATGATTTTAGTGGAAGAGTTCTGAGTTTTTCTCCATTTAATTTGATATTGGTTGTAGGCTTACTGTATATTGCTTTTATTATGTTTAGGTAAGTTCCTTGTAACCCTGATACCTCCAAGATCTTTACCATGAAGGGGTGTTGGATTTTGTCAAAGGTTTTTTCAGCATCTAATGAGATGATTATGTGGGTTTTGTTCTTCCAGTTTGTTTATATGGTGGATTACATTGACAGATTTTCATATGTTGAACCATCCTTGGATGTCTGGGATAAATCCTACTTGACCATGGTGAATGATTTTTTTATGTGTTCTTGGATTTGGTTTACAATTATTTTATTATTTTTGCATCAATGTTCATGAGGGAGACTGGTCTGTAATTCTCTTTCTTTGTTGCATCTTTATGTGGTTTGGATATCAGGGTAACTGTTGCCTCATAAAAAGAATTTGGCAGTGTTCCTTCAGTTTCTATTGTGTGGAACAATTTGAGAAGTATTGATATTAACTCTTCTTTGAAATTCTGGTAGAATTCTGCATTGAAACCATCTGGCCCTGGGCTTTTTTTGGTTATGAGACTTTTAATAATGGCTTCTATTTCCTTAGGGGTTATAGGTCTACTTAAATTGTTATCTGGTCTTGATTTAACTTTGGTATTTGGTACCTATACAGAAAATTATCCATTTCTTTTAGATTTTCCAGTTTTGTGTAGTACAGGTTTTTTACTTAATGATTCTCTGGATTTCCTCAGTGTCTATTGTTATGTCCCTCTTTTCATTTCTGATTTTGATAATTTGGATCTTTTCTTTCTTTCTTTTAGTTAGTTTGAATAAGAGTTTGTAAAAAAAAAACTCTTTGTTTCATTGATTCTTTGTATTTAATTTCTTTGTTTCAATTTTATTGATTTCATCCCTGAGTTTTATTATTTCCTGCCATCTATTTCTCCTGGATGAGTTTGCTTCTTTTTGTTCTAGAGCTTTCAGGTATGCTGTTAAGTTGCTAGTGTGAGATTTCTCCAACTTCTTTATGTGGGCATTTAGTGCTATGAATTTTCCTCTTAACACTGCTTTCGTGGTATCGCTTAAGTTTGGGTATGTTGTGCATTCATTTTCATTGAATTCTAGGAAGTCTTTAATTTATTTCTTCCTTGACCCAGTGGTATCTCAGTTGAGAGTTGCTCAGTTTCCATGATTCTGTAGGCTTTATATAGTTTGTATTGTTGTTGGACTCTAACTTTAACCCATAGTGATCTGATAAGACACAGGGGATTATTCCAAATTTTTTGCATTTGTTGAGATTGGTTTGTGACAGAGTACATGGTCAGTTTTAGATAAGGCACAATGAATTGCTGAGAAAATGGTATATTCTTTTGTGTGTGTGTGAAATGTTTTGTAGATGTCTGTTAAGTTTATTTGAGTCATAGCATCTGCTTGTTCATTGATTTCTCTGTTAAATTTTTGTCTGGCAGACCTGTCCATTGTGCAAGTGGGATGTTGAAGTCTCCCACTATTAATATTTTGGGTTTGATGTGTGATTTAAGCTTTAGTAATATTCCTTTTACAAATGTTGGTGTTCTTGTATTTGAGACTTAAATGTTCAGAATTGAGACTTCATCTTGCTGGATTTTTCTTGTGATGAATATATGTAATGTCCTTCCCTATCTCTTTTGATTAATTTTAGTTTGAAGTCTATTTTATTAGGTATTAGGATAGTGACACCAGCTTGTTTCTTAGGTCCATTTGATTGGAAAATCTTTTCAAAATCCTTTACTCTGAGGTAATGTTTGTCTTTGAAGTTTAGGTGTGTTTTTTGTATGCAGCAGAAGGATGGATCCTGTTTTCGTTTCCAATCTGTTAGCCTGTATCTTTTTATTGCCCAATTGAGTCCATTGGTGTTAAGCGATATTCATGACCAGTGACTGTTAATTCTTGTTATTTTGGGGGGGAAGGGGGTTGGTGGTCATGGTAGTAGTGTGGGTATGTGTTTGCATACATGCGCGCATGCGCGCGTGCGTGTGTGTGTGTGTGTGTGTGTGTGTGTGTGTGTGTGTGTGTGT
>CABHPR010000201.1:9474-21129 GCA_902168415.1 Peromyscus melanophrys
TATCTATCTATCTATCTATCTATCTATCTATCTATCTATCTATCTATATGTATATGATGTATGAAGGTATGTCAGCTGGGATGAGAATGCTCCCCCTAAAACTATAGACCTTCTTATAAAAACCCAAGTATCAGGAATTGGAATCCTCCATTTGAGTTTCTGGTCAGGGTCTCAGAAACCCCAGACAATATACACTACTGCTATGATTCTTAATGTCTTTCAGAAAAAGAAGATAAAATTCAATTTCTGAAGACACCACACACTTTAGACACAGGATTTGAAGAAACTGACTGATCTATATCTGACCTGGTAACCTCAGGACTACCTCTTATAGTGTCAGGAGAAGCCATGCATTCTAGTAACAGTGAATAGCAATAAACAGTCCTATTCTTCTGTAATGTCTACAAACCACAAAAATTAACAGCATGACAGAATAATCCAAAAGCTGCAGTAGTGGCACTTGTATCCAGGGGGAATGAACCGTCACCTAGTTGGACTTAAGGTCCACATGATAAGAATCCATTTACACCATTAACTTAGCCAACCATCCATGGATCATGAGGCTATGGAACCTAAATGAGAGCCTACTACTACCCATCTAATAAATCAGTAAAATGTCTCTGTGAAATCTAAAATACTTATCATTATATCCACAGATAGTGTATCTCCCACCCCTCATCAAGGATGCTTCTTTTTGCAGCAGACAGAGACCATTACAGAAAGCATAAGTGGTGAAATTATAGACACCAGCAGACCTTGGAGTCCCTGCCCCCAGCTAATCTATTTACAGCACAACCCCAACAGTTAAATCTCAGGGAACATCACAAACATGGTGTGCAAAGATAGTAAGAGCCAGAGGACTAGGACAATGTGAGAAAGTTTCTTCTTAAAACAAACAAACAAGAACATAAAATGGGGAGGGAGGCAAGGGACTGGATCTGGGATGAACTTGAGGGAAATGTGGATACACTCAAGATACATTGTGTGGAATTCTTTAAAAATTAAAAAAATATATATATTGCTTTTAAACAAAGCTTATTTCATTGCTAGAATATAGTCCTAATGATGAAGTAACGTGCAAGAAGGCTTATGTGAGATAATACCCAGTTTATTGATGAAGGATCCATGGAGAAACATAATTCAAGAGAGCGGATGTGCTCTCTGTCCATTTATCTTCCCATAGAATAAGAAAATGACAATAGATCTTTATGCATTGACTGCTGGAACCAGTCATGGAAAACAGACATAGCTCAGAAATTTACCTTCCTTTCAGAAACACTTGATGACCCCAGACTTTCTGTAGGGCATTCTTTATCTCTGTGTTTCTCAGGGTATAGATCAGAGGGTTGAACATGGGAGCTATTATGGTGTAGAAAAGAGCAAACACTTTATCTTCTGGGAAGGTGGTAGCTGGTCTGATGTAAATGAATAGAGCAGGTCCAAAAAACAGGACTACAACAGTTAAGTGGGAACTGCAAGTAGACAGAGCTTTCTTTCTGCTCTCCATTGAGTATTCCCTTATGGTATATAATATAAAAAAATAAGACAGCATCAAAACTACAAAAGTCACTAAAGCAATTAAGCCAGAGTTAGCAATGACTAAGAGACCTATTATGTGTGTGTTGGAACAGGCCAATTTCAACAAAGGGTACACATCACAGAAATAGTGATCTATCTCATTTGGGCCACAAAATGGTAAGAAGACAGTGAGAAGAAGCTGACTGGCTGAGTGTACAAATCCCCCAGTGCAACAAGCCATGATGATCATGTTACACCTATGCCTGCTCATGATTATGGTGTAATGCAGTGGCTTGCAAATGGCCACATATCGGTCATAGGCCATCCCTGTGAGAATAAAGATTTCGATTCCTCCAAATAAATGAGTTGTAAAGAGTTGTATCATGCAATTATTATAGGAAATTATTTTCTTTTCTGCCAGTAAGTCAGTCATTAATTTAGGGGTCACTGTGGATGTGTAGCAGAGGTCAGAAAGTGAGAGGCAGTTGAGAAAAAAGTACATGGGTTGGTCAATGAGCTGACTGCATGTGATAGAAACCATTATGAGTGCATTGCCCATCCAAATAGCAAGGTAGCAAAATAAAAAGAATACAAAGCAGAGGACTTCAGTGTTCTTATTTTGGGAAAGCCCCAATAGAATAAAAACTGTGATGTTACTGCTTCTTCTATCCATGGTTCGGTGTAGACAGAAAAGGCAAGTCACCTGAAAAGACATAAGTGAGGAGTTTATGTTTAGAAGTGTCATCTAACAGTTTCTTGACCATATTATTTTTTCCATGTTTACTTTATTAAGAATTTTTTATTCGTTTTACATACCAACCACAGATCCCCCTCTCTTCCCTCTTCGTGCTCCCTCCCAGCCTTCTCTGCAACCCATCACCCATCCCCTCCTCTGAAAACATAAGGCCTCCCATGGGGAGTCAGCAAAGCCTGGTACATTCAGCTGAGGCTGGTCCAAGCCCCTTATTTTGCATCAAGGCTGTGAAAGGTGTCCCACCATGAGTAACGAGCTCCAAAAAGCCAGCTCGTTTACCTGGGATAGATCCTGATCCTACTGCCTGGGCCCCTTTTCTGCTGTGCTAACTTAGCTTTATCTACTTCAGCTAAATAAAATCAGATGATAACAATCTTATGTTCAGTTGCAATAGCTTTCAGGATTCTGTGAAAATATAAGATGGTTTCAAATAAATCTTAAATCAAATTGAGATTTGTGTTCTATAATTGTCCAATGTAATCCTTTGTCCAAATCCATATGATCTCTAGAGAGTGAAAATCACAAATAACTGTGGTTAACAGAGAAAGATGTCTCAATGTAGGCTGTGTTCTTTTTATTCTTCTATAATGTGCCTTTGCATTACAACAACTTCACGTGATTCTCAATAGAATATAAAATATAACCAGCTCTATAATAGGCTTATAGAATTCACAGAATATTAGAGCAATTTTATTTGTAAATTCTACAGACTTTTACATAGATATTATTATTTAAGTATTAGGAAGAACAACTTGGTACCTTTAATGCTGAAAAATACAATACCATTTGAGATGTTAACCTATTTTGAGCCTAGTATCTTGAAGTCAACTTTGCAACTGTCTTCCTTCACAAAGGGTGAGTTTAATTTTAACCCATAGAAATGTATCATTATTGTGATTCTCACTATCAGTCATTAAAAATCATAAAAACTTGAAAGATTTGGCTACATGAACTATGGAAATTGTAGTAGATAGTTCCTAGACCTAGGACTAGGCTGTTTGAATCATGGACAAGACTGGCTCATTAACAGTTTGTACATTTCATTTTTAATACTTCTAAATGAAACATCTTAAAATTAATTCTTACCAAATAGTCTCAAAAGGTTACCTCTTATCTGTATTTTCCGCTATAATTTCATATTCAGATTTTCAATGAAATGCTATTTAAATTCCTTCTAGTATTTGATATACTATTAATTAATACTGATATCCACATTAAAAAACAGTTGCTTCTTTATTGAAAATAAAGTTTTACATGTTTTGTCCTCCCCCAGCTTCTCCCAGATTATTGTCATCTCTCCACCCATACAATCCATTCTTTTTTTCTCTTTAGAGAACAAACAGGCAAACAGGCAAAACAAGCAAGAAAACAAACAAACAAACAAACAAACAAAAAACCGAAAGAAACCAGATTTTAAAAATGAAGAAAGAAAAGGAAGAAACACAACCCCCCCACACACAAACAACATAAAAACACAAAATTGAAAGATGTGATATATAAGCATAAGATCAGTAACACAAAAATGCCAAGAAATTAATATGAGGCAAAATCTACAAAAATACAATTGAGTCCTTTCTTTTTAGGATACTCAGTTCTGAAATGAAGACTATCATTTCCATAGTGAAATTTTAAGAAGCAGAATTAGACTAAAGGTATAAGATTTTTAGAAGTAAGTTCTAATCTTTCTTCAAAGCAGATAATAGTATAATTTTGCCACTATACAAAAACATTTTTAATTATGTTTAAATTAGGTTACTAATATATATTTTTACAAGCAAAATCGCACAATATACATGTTTTAATATATATATATATATATATATGCCTAAACTATACTTTTGTACATCTGTAAATCACATAAAGATTTCACACATATACATGCACACACACACATATGTATATGTATATATGTTACATATATTAATAAAGCTTTTAGAATTCTCAGGCACAGTCAAACAGTTGCTTTTCATTCATTTATTAAGAATTTATTAGCATATATTGCTGGAATGTTGAGTTTTCTTGACTCAGAAGGCTTCAGTTGTTGTTTAACTTTCTCCCTGGAATTTGGTTTCTTTTTATATAAAATTTTTATTTATTATTAGTTTGAGATTAGAATATAATTACAACATTTTCTCCTTCCCTTCCTCTCTGCAAATCCTTCTATATGCCCCTCTTTGTTATCCTTCAAAATCCTGGCCTCTTTTTTCACTTTGATTTAATCTCTTCATGAATATAAAAATATCAAGTTTAATTCCCACTGTATTAGTGTTTTAAAATATTACTGGTAAGTATTTAATTACCTTTTATAGTTTAGATAACTCCTTGGTTACACATGGTAAATCAAGAGCTGACTTCATGTATGATCCTTGTGAATTTAAACTTAAAAATAAATTATTTGCTTAAAAAAAGCACTTTAAAGTTGAAATAAAGATATACATCTTACTTTATTGTTAGAGATTTGTTCTGAGTTTCAACTTTCATAATATGTCAAAATAGACTTATTAAAATGTTTTTTTGGAATGACAGCTTTGCAACAGTATTGATGTGCCACTTAGAAAGGTAAATAAAAATAGCTATAACCTTATCCAAGGAAGATACTTATGCATGGTAACACAACCCACATATAGCCAACCACATCTTGAAAAGAGAGTTTTCTGACCCCAGATCCTGAATTCATCACCACCTCTTTATATGTCCTGTCCAAAGTCAAGAAAAAGTAGAGATAAATTGAACATTCATTTCGCATTGCCAAACTTTGAATTTTGTACATCTGTTTGAATAAGTCAAGAAACAGATACATTTCCATATTTGCTTCAAAGCCAATTATTTTAAACAGAAAACCTTCAATTAGAAAGTGAGACTATAAGCTAATTTGAAGTCTGTTCACAAATCATGAACAGAATCAGTTCTTAGATCCATAATGAGCCCTGGAAGGTTGCAGGTACATAGTTCTTACAAGGCTTTAGGTAGCAGCGTCTGTTACCTTCCAAGAATGATTAGTGATATTATATTCTAAGATATTGGTCATGTGAGAAAAATAAGGGATGAGAGGAGAAATTTGAGATCAAGTCCTAATAATGTCACTTTTTAAATTCAGTACTTAACATTCTTAGTCCATAAAATTAAGGATCTAGAATGAACGGTCTTTAAGTATTCTTCCTACAAAAGTTATTAGCACAATATTACAAGTTTAGGCATAATAGAAGGTAATGAAATGGTTTACTCACTTATGTCTTATTCTTATTTTAAATATGTTATTTTGCTTTATAATCATGTCTATCCCTTTGTCAGGACATTAGTCATGTAACTGATTAAATTATTTCCCGGCAATTTCTGACTTGAAGACTATAGCACAAATAGCGATACTGATATTTAACAAGATTATATATGAGAAAAAACAAATTTAATAGCTATGAGTCAACTATCAAACCACCAAATTCAAATTATAGGATCTGTTCACTCTAAATAGAAAGCATTTGAGACACCAATATATTGTTTTTGAAAACAAATCCATTATAACCTCGATAGAACCAGTTTACTTCTAAGTATTTCAAACTCTACTGTTGAGCAAAATTTTTGGGCAAACATTATTTCTTAAAGGTAAATTTTAATTTACTCTGAAGACAGTATTTATGGAAAATTTATTATTCACATATGCTCAAATTACCAACTCACCAGTTAACAGCATCCTTTGAGATCCAAAATGTCAGAGCAAATTCTGCAACATAATCAGAAATGTTTTCCAAAAAGATTGTTTCTCACTCATGATGAAATTTTAATTACTGATAAACAGTTTGCTGATTTTGCAATTTGAATTTCTTTTTCCTTCTTTGTTATATGGGAAGGAAAATATAGTTATCCTCATTCTGAAAATTGGCCTCAAGCAGTTCACACAGAGCTTTTTTATTATGTTCTCTGGGGAGGTGCTATATGTTCAAGTTTGTTTGATGTGTTATTTTTATAATTCTAGAAGTGGAGTCCAGGGCATTGCATGTGACAGGTGCGTGCTCTGATACATAAAGATGCCTCGGAACCTTCTGTGTGCCAATACATTTCTAGTCAAGTATGAAAAAGAATAGATAGTGAATGTTGGAAATAATTAGCTGATTAAACCCTGTATGACTCATTTTTAGATGGATTTTACTATAACTATCTAAAACAGATACACACAAGATGCCTAATTCTACAAACAGTCATAGATATTTTGTTTACAAAGGTTAGTGTATCCTCCACAATCTACTATAATGTTATTTTACTTGAAATATGCTTGCATGTAATATCCATTGCCTATATCTTAAACATAAATATTATTCTCTGATATAATGGCATTAAGATACATAGAAAAATGTATTATTCTAGTACTAGTGTGTATGAGAGAGAGGTGGATAAAGACAGGTTTAATACACCCCAAACACTAGAAATGTGTGCACCAAACTAGATACACAACAAGGGAACTGAAGGCCTGACATTAAAGTGCTCCCAATGGCCAGATGGAACAATAAAAAATAATTGTAATATTTAATTAAAATCTAAAAAATAAATACATAGTTTATACTAATAAAGAAATAAATGGAAAGATAGAAGCTTTTAAAATTTTATTCTAAAATTATACATGAAATTTTAAAATATCTTAAATAATGGATGTTTACATTTAGAAGAATGATAATAAATCCATAATTATCACCCTGTACAAAGCTCAATTCCAAATAGATCAAAGACTTAACATGAAACAAGATATACTGAACCTGATAGAAGAGAAAGTGAGAAATAGCCTTCAATTCTTTGGAACAGGAAAATACTTCTGAATACAACATTGCTATCACAGATCAACCATTAAAAGTGGGACCTCATGAAACAAAAAAGCTTCTATATGGGAAAGGACAATGTCATTTGGACAAATTGGAAGACTACAGATTCGGAAAATTTTTTTTTTCAACTTCATATATGATAGAGGGCTGGTATCCAAAAATATATAAAGAACTAAAAACTGGGCATCAAGTAAACAACCCAGTTAAAAACTGGCATACATACAATGTTTGTGCTTCTGAGTCTTGGTTACCTCACTCAGGATGATATTTTCTAGTTCCATTCATTTGCCTGCAAATTTCATGATGTCATTATTTTTCTCTGCTGAGTAGTACTCCATTGTGTATATGTACCACATTTTCTTAATCCATTCTTCAGTTGAGGGGCATCTAGGTTGTTTCCAGGTTCATCCACTCATAAGTGGATACTAGATATAAAGCAAAGGGTAATCAGGCAACAATCCACAACACCAGAGTAGCTAATTAACAAGGAAGACCCAGAGAAGCACACATGGACCGCCCTGGGAAAGGGAAATAGATGAGACCTCCATGAGTAAACTAGGGATGAAGGGTGGGCAGTGGAGGATAGGAATAGGGGAATAGAGCATAAGGGAATAGGATGGTTGAACTGGAACAGGGAGGGAGGGTAATGTAATGAAAGAGGTGCCATGACAGAGAGACATCATGGGGATAGAGAAAAACCCAGTGCTAGGGAAGTTGCCAGGAATCCCCAAGGATGACTCCAGTCTGGGCTACTAACAATAGTGGAGAGGGTGCCTGAACTCAACTGGCTTGCCCCAGAGATCAGACCAGTGAATACCCTAACTGTCATCACAGAACTTTTCTCCAATGGCTGATGGAAGCAGATGCAGTGATCCACAGCCAATCACTAGACAGAGCTCCAGGAGTCCAGTCAAAGAGACGGAAGAGGGATTCTATGAGCAAGTGCATCAGGATCATGATGAGGAAACATGCAGGGACAACCAAACCAAACTAGAAGGAACTCATGAAAGTCAGATCAATGGCTCCAGATCCTACATGGGACTGGACTAGGCCCTTTGCATGGTGAGACAGTTGTGTAGCTTGATTTGCTTGGGAGGCTCCCTGGCTGTAGGATCAGAATCCATCTCTGGTGCATAAGTGGGTTTTGGGGGGCCCATTACCTACGATGGGACACATCATGCAAACTTGAGGCAGGGGGAAGGGCTTGGACTTGCCTCTAATGAATGTGCTTCCCCTAGGGAGACCTTGTCTTCTTGTGGGAGGGAGTGGGGGATAGGTTGGGAGGGGATCCTGAAGAAGCAGAAGGAGGGATGAGGGGGATCTTTGATTGGTGTGTAAAATGAATGAAAAAATTTTCTTAATAAAAAATAAATAAAAACTCACATACAGATCTAAATAAAGAATTCTCAAAGAAGAAACTTAAATGTTTAAGAAGCACTTAAAATTGAGTATTGTTTTTTCGAGGTCTGTGAAGAATTGTGTTGGGATTAGGATGGGGATTGCATTGAATCTGTAGATTGTTTTTGGTAAGATTGCCATTTTTAATATGTTAATCCTACCTATCCATGAGCATGGGAGATCTTTCCATTTTCTGATATCTTCTTCAATTTCTTTCTTCAGAGACTTAAATTTCTTGTCATAAGGTCCTTCACTTGCTTAGTTAGAGTTACCCCAAGTTATTTTAAATTATTTGTGGCTATTGTAAAGGGTGATGTTTCTCTGATTTCTTTATCAGCCCTTTTATCATTTGTATGTAGGAGGGCTACTGATTTTTATGAGTTAATCTTGTATCTTGTCACACTACTGAAGGAGTTTATCAGCTGTAGGAGTTTCCTGGTAAAATTTTTGGGGTCACTTATGTACTCTATCATATCATCTGCAAATAGGGAGGTTCCCAGGAATTCACAAGGATGACTCTACCATAGACTACTGGCAATAGTTGAGAGGGTGCCTGAGCTGGCCTACTCTGGTGATCAGATGGCTGAATACTCTACCTGTCATCATAGAGCCCTCATCCAGTGACTGACAGAAGCAGATGCAGAGATCCATGGCTGGGTCTCAGGCAGAGCTCCAGGAATCCAGTCAATGATAGAGAGGAGGGATTCTATGAGCAAGGGATATCGAGCCCATGACTGGAAAAAGTACAGAGACAACTAGCCAAACTAATGGAAACACATGAACTGTCGACTGAGGAACCCCCATGGTACTGGACTAGGCGCTCTGGATAAGTGAGACAGTTGTTTAGCTTGAACTGTATATGGGGCCCCAAGGCAGTGGGATCAGGACCTGTCCCTAGTACATGAGCTGGCTTTTTGGAACCTAATGACTATGGTGAAACACTTTGTGCAGCCTTGGTCCAGGAACTAGGTGCTTGGACCTGACTCAACTAAATGTACCAGGCTCTGCTGACTCCCCATGGGAGGAGGTGGGAATGGGGGGTGTTCAGGAGGTGAGAGGACAGGGAAATCTGTGGTTGTTATGTAAAATGAATAGAAGAAGGTCTCTTAATAAACAAAATTTATTTAAAAAAAGAAAGAAAATAAAAGAAGCACTTAAAAAATGTTTAATATCCCTGATTACCAGGAAAATGCAAATCAAACTACCTTGAGATTTTATTGTATACCAGTCAAGATGGCCAAGATCATTAAAACAAATGACAGCTCATGCTGGGAAGGATGTGAAGAGATGAGAACACTCATCCATTGTGGTTGTGACTGAAAACTTATACAGAAACTATGGAAATCAGTGTGGTGGTTTCTCAGTAAGCAGGCTGGGCACAGAAATATCTCATCATCCAGATAACTTGCTCTTAGATATATAACCCAAGGGACATCTATCCTACTACAGAGACACTTGTTCAACCATGTTCATTGCTGATATACCTGTAATAGCCAGAAACTGGATGTCTGTCTAGAGTTGAATGGTAAGGGAAAATACAGTATATTTACACAGTGGAATATTACTTAGCTCTTTTAAAAATGAAATAATGGAATTCTTCGGTAAATGGATAGAATTATAAAAGTCATCCTGAGTGAGGTAACCCAGACCCTGAAGGACAAACATAGTATGCATTTGCTTGTATGTGGATGTTAGCTCTTAAGTCATTGATAAGCAAGCTACAATCAGTATAGCCACAGAACATAGGTAGAGAGTGGGGTACTGGGGAATGGGTGCAAATACATCTCCTAGAAAGGGAAAATAGAGATGGGGGAGGATCAAATGGGAAGGGGGATCGTAGATAGGGACAGGAAGAAACAGCTAAAACAAAGGGCCATTTGAGAGGTTGTAAGGAAATGTAATACAAAATAATCTTCCTAAAATATATACATATATGAAGGTAATCTAATTGAAATCACCAAATAATGAGGATACAGAGTCCCAGCTGGACATCTCTTGTCACCAAATGAAGCTTCCAGGACCAGGAATGGGATACATCTAATTAATTTATTGTCCAAAGGGGTTCCATTGGAAAACCCAAACAACCCAGGCTATTGCCAAGGCTATTAGTTGCTCTCCACAAACTGAAGGTAAGGTCCTATTGCTGAAGACAACACCTATACAACTTGGTGAACACTGAGAAGTTGAGCTGGTGGATATCTAGAGCCTTCAACCCTATGGACTAATGTTCATGATACTGGAGGGTACTCCACATGCTACCAAAGAAGAAAGATAAACATCAACCCTGCTGCAATGAAGACCTGCCTGGAAGATATGCTGCTGTGATAATGGCACTAATCTTGTGGGAGTAACCAATTAATATCCAATTTGATTTAAAGCCCATTCCATGAGAGTCAACCCATATCTGATACTACTTAGATGGCCATGAACCTGAGACTAAATAGAGGAAAACGAATACTATTGTTTTCCAAAGGAACACAGCAATAAAATGACTCCTAACCACATTCTGCTGTACTCATCAGAGAAGCTTCCTCCCATAGCTGATGAACACAAATATAGAGATCCACAGCCAGGAAATATGTAGACACTGATAAACCTTGGCACACTCAACCCTAAAAGGAATGTTTTATTAAATCTCTCCTCTCTCTCATGGCTCAGGGATCTCTGTGGAAGAGAAGTTAGAAAGAGTATGAGACCCAGAAAGGATGGAAGACACCAAGGAAACAAGGCATTCTAAACTCAGCTGATGGCCACACATATAAACTCAGAGACTGAGGAAGCATACATGGGTCTGCACCAGATGGTGTCCTAGAGCTGACAGAAGTGTACAGAAACAGCCATACCTAACCCAGAAGCTATCTTCAATTGATAACTACATTCAAATGAAAAGTTAGTTTTCTCCAAGGGAGTCTCAGTGAGAAAACAAACCACTCTTAAGGATAGGACCATGTCCAGAAATAGATGGCCAACACAAAGTGAACTCAATGCCATCTTTGAAGGTCCTTTGTCTCATAATATTATGTCACATTCTTTCCCTCCCTCCCTTTTTCTCTTTCTTTCTTTCTTTCTTTCTTTCTGTCTTTCTTTCTTTCTTTCTTTCTTTCTTTCTTTCTTTCTTTCTTTCTTTCTTTCTCTCTCTCTCTCTCTCTCTCTCTCTCTCTCTCTCTCTCTCTCTCT